>VDFB02346222.1:0-80418 GCA_007258455.2 Sequoia sempervirens | reverse complement strand
TAAAATGTAAAACCAAAATAAATCCATACCCATTTTCATTATGATTTTCTGAGACAATTTGAATTCTATTTGCATCTAAAGTCTTAGTTACATCATTGTCAGAAGCAGAACCATTATGTCCAGAAGCGGATCCATTCTGTTCAGAAGTAGATCCATTCTGTGCAGGAGCAGATTTTAACACATCAGAATCTAAAGCGTCCATGGTCTTAATGTTTTCACCATTTCCTTGTGTAGCATTTCCATCTGGATCCTCTTTGCCCTCAGTATTTTGTTGTTTAAGTAGTAGTAGCTGTTCCTTTTTCCTTCTAGCTTCTTCCATCTCCTCCTCTCGTTTTGTAGCTGCCAGTGCCTGTCGTTCTTCAATATATTCATCTAGTTGCCCTCTAATAACATCAGAAGGAAGAGCTCGGTCAACCAACTCATGTAAAATGCCTAATTTTGCATGTGGACTTAATTCCCGGTAATTACCACCTCTTATCTCTTCCAAATGGTTTGAAAACTTTTCCACCTCTTCTACCTCCAAAAAAACAGAAAGATGGTCCTGCCAGTTTTGTACTGACAACTGCAGCATGTTGGAAATACAGCATAACCCAAATATCAGATACTTCCAAAGACACCAGTGTAATTTTAAATTAACAACTAAACATTGAACTTTTAAAGACAAACACAGATTTTAAAGATGTAAAGATTCCATCGGCTTGTTAATGCTTCCCAGGCAGATACCTTAGGCATTTTCTTCTTCTGCATTAAATCCTCATATGCACTGGAGTCTTTTAACACAATTCGGAGAAGAGCATAATGTGTCTCTGCCAAGAGAGTTACATCACCACCTTTGTAATCAATGGCCTTTTCAAAGTCCTCAAGGGAGAAAGGCCACAAATGAAGCACTTTGTTAAAGGAAATGCAGAAGTCCCAGACCATTAGAAGATCCCCTACACAATCCATAGGCATAAGAAAATCTGTAGCTGGTAATGGCCTTTCTGTAAAAACGGGATCATCTGGACCAGGCTGCACCAAGGAATCCTCAATAGGATATTTAATAGGTTCCACTTTCGGTTGCTCTTGAACTGCGAAGTGTACAAACAAAGAAGCAACAATAAATATACCTCATGCAGAGCAAGAAGATACTTTGAATATTGATTTATAGTAAGAGAACAGGCCAAAATGACCAAAAAGCAAGCTATTTGACATATGCTAAGTACCTTTCTCTTTTTCTTTCTTTGGTTTGGGTCCTTCATCTGTCTCTTCTGTTTCTTTCTTTTTGCGCTTTTTGCTGCCATTCTCTCCATTTTCCATATTCTGTTCCTGGAGATCATCACCTTCAGACTGATTAAATGCAATAATGGATGCAAATAGACCATAATTTGCAGAAGGCATAAATATCCAAATGACTTACAGAGCTTCTTTTATTTTCTTCATTGTGAGGATCATGTTGTTTCTCCTGTTTAACAATTTTATTCTTCAGATCCTCTGGGATATCAGTGGAAAGTCTGTACTTCTTTGCCAGTTCATCATGAACGACCCAACAAGGAGGGGTACTGCACCTTGTTGATTCTCTGATAAAAGACTTCAAGACATCTTGTGTAACAAGAGGCTTCTTTCGAACCAAAGCCTCTGCACTTTCTACAGATGTATCAGTTAGTTGTTTATTTTTGTCAAGCCAACCAACTTCATACTTAAATGTACCCTCGCTATCATCAATCTCCTGGATCACCTTCAGAATCTTGCAAGGGATTACAGAGTCTGCTTTTCTACCTGTGACTTCTTCACCTACCAGAAAAACATCTTTGATGCTTTGGGATATTGTGGAAACAAGATCTCTTAATCTCAGTGTGCCTGCAAAGCAATTATTGACAACAAGAAAATGTGCATTTAAGAAGAACCATTTTAATTTGATTGTTGATAATTTCAGAAAAATAACATAACATGAAAGTTAAATATCAAGCAAAGATTATTGACAATTCAAATACCGAGCTAAATTTTTCTCAAGAATGTTAGTTAAGACTGATTTCAACCAGAACAACCCTTTAGAGCTCTACTTTCTAGCAATTGAACATTCCAACAGCATAGCCACATTAATTGATATAGAAAAAGTTCAGAAATTATGTTCTCCCAAGAAAAACATGTGCATAGTCTTGAACTCACAAGCAAGACAACCATAATAACCAGAATATGAACAAATAAGCAGACTAGATACATTATGAAGTAGCCGTATAAACAGTGTTTAGTTATATATTTCATCAGTAGAATGCCAATTGGCACAATACAAATAAATACATTCATATGATGTAAGCCATACATCTGCAAAACTAACGATACAGCAAGGCACAAATTTCAAATGGTTTGCTTTTATCAGTAAGGCACAAAAACTGCCATAGAAGCATCAGAAAATCAAGAAACTCCATTTATAAAAAACTCATCTTTCAAACTATCTCTGACACAAAAGGGATAGCACAACTCAGGTAAGCAGTTGAAATATTAGAAAACTTATGAAGAACTGTTACTGTAGATAAACAAATTAAATACCTAAAGCAATACTATTCATAAATGGTGCACTTTGGAATAGCAATAAGTGCACCAATTATGAATAGCAAAACTCGGAACCAAGTAATACAAACCATGCTGCGAAATCAAAAAGTGGAACCACTTTAAAAACATCTTGGCCGCATAATTTTAAGGGATTAAGTTGTAACTTAAATGAAGTAGAGAATGAAAATCTTCTGACAACTTACTTATTATCCAATAATATCAGGCACAGCTACACAAATATTTGTGAGTCACTAAAGCAAATTACAACTTCATGCATTAAGTCTTTAAATCAAGACAGTCAAACATACCTTTGAAAACTTACTTTAGAACTGGATGCCAATAGTTAAAATCATCTGAGCAAGTAAATGCATTTTAATATGTCCAATAGACCAACTTTGCTTATAAGACTTAATCCATCTCATCCCAGTCTCAATCTCATTCACATATATCATATAAATAATGTTTGCAAGAACACTATAACTAGCTCACAATTGAAATGCTCAATTCACCAAGTAGTTTCTAAACAGTATAAAGGTTTCAAGAAACTCACTGAACTGGATGCTTCGCAAAACTAATCCAATCAACTCCTTTGGAAACTGTTGAACCTTCTCTGTTGCACAACGTTCTGAGACAAGAGCCTCTTCATAAGTTAAATTTGACTTTCCAGTAACTTTGCACACCCATACTCTCTGGCGGTAAAGGTTTATCCGTTTCAAATATTCTCTGAATTAAAATTAAGGTATTACAACAATTCTCTACAGAAGGGAAAATAAAACCAAAAATCACTCTAGCCCAAGGAAAGTATTTTGCATGCCTCGTTCAAATTCATAGCCACGGGACTTCAGAACTAGAACCGAAGCACAAAAATGCAAAACCTTTCCAAGTGTAAAGAAAATGCTGATCTTGCATAAAGCACTGTAAAATTGAAGGGAAGAACAAAACACTAAAACTTACAGATTAAACTAAAAATTTGAAATCAGCAAAAAGGCAGTGCATTACCCTAGATTACAATGGATGAGTATCAAATTTGTGGCATAACATACATCAATCTTACAATGTTGAACAAGCTTATTCTGCAATAAGTTTAATTTATTACCTCACTCAAGATTACCAGTTTATCTACGTTCAAGGAAGGTCCTATAGAATCTATGGGACCAAAAAATTACATATATAATTTAAGTCATTGCAGCTTTCAACTGCAAAAAGCATTTTATAAATCAGATTCCTGAGTTCTAAAGCATTCCTAATATAACTCTCACCATACTATAGTCCGAGGAATTGTGTGACAGTAATAGGAAGCATTAGTCAGGGCATTGCTCAGCTTCAAATCCCCCTCACTGAAATATGGTAGGCCATAAGTCTTGCAGAAATGTGACAAGACTGATGTACTGATTATCGTCTAACACATGTTTATGAATCTTAAGAATGTGGCCCAAGCTTACTTTGCACGGCATTAAAGGTGGTTTGTAACTTCATCCAACATAAAACATAGAAAAAGCTATTTGTATACCACATTTCATTATATTTGCCCATTAAATTTTAACCCTACTGAGCGATAACCTTGGCAAAGATGACCAAGAAAAAGAAAAAAATACTATCATTTCATAGCACATTTAACTTATCTATTCATACCAACAGCTACTGAGTGTATCCTTATTCACCATACCAGGAAACAAAGAAATGTAAAATTTCGAGGATACTGATAGTCCTTAAAAATTTCCTTGGTAAATCGTATCTGAAATACCAAGTCATTGGGCTTAATATCTTCCGGTGCACTGGCAAGAGGAAACGGTTTCCTCTTGAAGAGAGGCATAGAGAAAAAACAATTCGCCCTAAAGAAATAATCTTCTCGAGAAAATGTAGTTTCTCAAAACTGCAACGAAATCCTGTCCTGAAGACAAGAAACAACCGTCTTATTAAAATTGTCTAAAGCAATAAAAATTATCACTTCTACACGTTACCTTCCAGACATTTCAACCTACAGCAATCTAAAATTTAATCATCCTGCAGCCATACATGAAGTTAAAACCCTAGATTTCGGTACACTCCTTCGAAGCATATAAAATTATTTTGCTAGACGTTGACTTCAATCTTTGGGTTTGATTCCCATGCAGCATTAACAAAATTCACGGCATACAAGTCTTCACCTAAAAAATTGTCAATCGCAAAGCTTAAACACACTCTCCGGCATCAATTTCAACCTGTGCTGCATAAAATCTCTTTTAAAGCTACGACTCCCGCCTGCATTTAAGAATTTCACCAAATCAATTTTCGAATGTGAACTGAAAGCGTTCGCAACGTTAAAAAAGATCCAAATTCAACTTCAAGCCCTAGTCTTACGCATAAACACACACAAACCACCTCCAAAAAAGGAGACAGAAACGAAAGATTTAAAACACTTCAATGAAAATAAATAAAGAAAATTCCACAGTCAATGGCAAAGCCCTTCATTACAAAATAAAAAAAGAACCCCAGGAAGAATTAAAAAATAAACACATTCAAATCAGAACCCTTGTTTTCTTCTCGAACACACAAAAACCAGCTCCTTGAAATAAACAAAAAATTGAGCGCGCAAAATCACTACGACTTAAATAAATAAACAGAATACTACCGCTAAACAACAAATCTTTTCACCACCAATCCTAAAAAGAAGTCTGTAAAACGCACAGAAAAAATGAAGGCTCTCGAAATTTCCCGCTTATTCCCATAAAAGCTGATACATACCTGATAAATGCCAATAATTCGTCAATTCTCAGATGAACCGTTAAAAAAATAGTATTTAAATGGAGCTGCCAAGAAATTTTACAGCCACCGAGATTTCAAGAAAGACTCAAATTTAATGAAATCTTTAGCGGCAAGCGTCGTTCAATGGCTCAAATTGTATCTCTCTACCTACTCCGTCGATCCGCGCTCAGCGCAGACTTCGCCGAAGGCAATTTCCACTGTGAACTCAGCAAAATGTGCACCTGAGGGTCTGGTTTTCGGGTTTTTTTCTTCCCTTTCCTTATTTGAAGATAGCTTAGCTTATAGCTTGGGACAATTAACCAGCCCGCCTTTTCATCGCGAAATTTTGACGGCCAAAAAGGTTACCGGGAAAAGAAGAGCGTATCTTAAACTATTTTCTGGCGGGGGTTTGAAAATTTTAGTTGGTTTATGTTCTTCGCATGCGGGCTTTGTGATCATTGGGAAGAGACGCGAGCCGTTGGATTCTGGGTGAATCAACGGATGCGATTGATTCATTGGTTTTGGGAATTTGTGAGGAATGTTCGGGGAATTATGGGGCTAGGGCTTCTTACCTTGATAGTTAGAAAAAGTTATTCTGAGTGAAACAAATTCACTAGGTACTTACTTGGGCTATGTTAGTTACAAGTTTATAGTTTGTGAGCGGGAATTAGGGTTAGGGTTAAAGGTTAATAAAAGAATTTAAGGAAGGTAGATATTAAATAATTGAGAATTTTTAATTGTAGAAGTAATTTTAAGATTTTTGCATTTATTTGATAGAGTTATTGACAGGTTTTTTTGGTTTATTTGTAAGATAGGTTATTATTTTAAGTTTTGTTTTTTTTTCGAATGGGTGAGGATTTATTTAGAAAACAAATTGGATTGAAGTTTGAATATATTATATATGTAGTACGTTTGCTTGAGAGGTTCAATTATCTTGAGTATGTTTTTAATTTAAGTCTCATAAGGAACAACAAAGAATGTTAATTAATTGTTTTTGTGGTTGTAAATGAGCCAAGCCTTGTTGGGTTGACTTGTTGTATCATCTTTGTATGTTATATAAATGGTTGTAGGTGGGTCATTATTTACAATTATTTTATTTACTCTTATAGGTAAGAGGAGCAAAGAGATTGCTCCAAAACTAGTTTCCTTCACTTTTTTTATTGGGCCAATGGACCTTTTACATGTTTGTAAATTTTAATACAAATTGTCTTTGTGACAATTATTGTTAAACCAATTACTCTTATCACTTGGAAAAGTAATAATTAAGGTCAATTTCAAGTTCCATTAGGCTAATAGACAAGTCAATAAGCTCAAAGTAAGGCTAATATGTAGAGGTTGGTTACAAATCTTAAGTAAGGCTAGTGAACAAGGTCATGTACAAGTTCAAATTAAAGCTAATTGATAAGGTCAATTACATGTCCCATGGAAGTTTGGAAAGAAAAAAAAAACCTGGTGTAACTCTTAAGTTGAAGCAATTTTTAAGCTTATTGGCAATTTGTCCTTTAGAGTTGAAAATGGTTTTGGGTCGTTATCTTTGTTATGCATTTATTGGTCATCATCAATCAATGGGACAACAAATAATATTTGATTAAAGTATTAATGACGTTTGATGGGATAATATAATGGTGAATATTGCATACCTAGCACTTTTCCCCCTTATTTTTTACTCACTTTGACTATATTAGCCTTTATGCAATGACTAGTGTAGAAGTGGCATCTTTCTTCATTAAGAGTTGGCACATTCCCTAAACTTGACTTGATTTCACCTCCACGCATCCCCAATAATTAGTTTCAATCCTCAATTTATCTATTCACCTACCTAGCAATCCTTGCCTTTATAAATCCAAATTTTAAAATTAAGTCTACAACATCCCCTCCCTACTAACTTTGTTATGTGGCATGTTGAAACAAGAAAATTTTCAAATTGTATTATAGGGTATTGTATAAAAGTATAAATCCTAATTCATTTTAATATGTCATTTAGATCCATTAAACTTTATTATTCATTGCAGCGTCACAATACCAAATCATCAACATTATGTTCTAGCACATATAGTAGTGACAAATTAGGCTTCTTACATGGTTTTTAGTTGTCTTTGTCTTTATTCAAAAGTTGTTAAATCAATCTATGTTAGTGTTCGAATGAGGAAAAATCTCACCTACCAAGCTTCTCAAAGGAGTTTATCAACACTTTTGTCACATCTCGATTTGTGCTTGCATAAACTTTATTTGATAATAAATAGAACTGGATGAGACCATCGGACAATATGTGTTTGAATCATAGATTAATATGTTTTCATGGATGATAAATTAGATGTTATCTTTAAAATGCATGTTATTGTGATTAAAATAATGATGAATTATTATGATGCAAATATTTTGATTATTGATTATGGTTTTATGAGCTAACCTATTGACAATATATTGAGTGCAAATGAGTGCTAGAACAGGTTGAAGGCGAGAACATGGCTGAGGTAGAGATGACCTAGCTGCCCAGCAATAATCGGCATGATGGAAATCCTATGCACACACTCATGTAGTTACATTCATTCTACATTATGAATAATTATGTTATACATTATGTTATCACGAATACGTCATTGCCTATTGTGCATTGTGATTTAAATAATGACTGTCTTATGGTTGTTTTGCTTGCGAGAAATAATTTAAATGGGAAAATAAAAGATTTTATTTTCAAATGTTTGATAATGACAAATCTCATAAATTATATTATATATAATAATAATAATAATAATATAAAGATGTTATTTATATATATATATAGTTTATTACTAATAAATAAATAATACATAAAATATGTTAAAATTTAAAAGATTTGCATGATAAATCATGTGATCTTGGCATAAGGTAAAAGTTCAATTTTAAAAATAAAAGAGATACTCCAACTAGAGTCGAACAATTGCATGAAAATAATGAACACCATTAAAAAAGACCTCAACAAAGGAGGACTTCAATAACCAATTCGCCTATCACTACCAGGGAGGTGAAGGAAGTGATTCTAGTTCAAGGAGGTTGATACAAAGAGGAAAATAGTCCAACAATTATTCTCAATTTGTGAAGGACACTAGGTAGTTATAGCGCCATCCATTATTGATATAGATAATCTACGTGACAAAATAAAGGAAATCTTAGATTGAATTGAATGATAGGAAAGTTTAATCTTCATGCAAAAATGATCGATGGGATTAAGTGTTTATTCTTGTTTACATAATAATATCATAAATTATATAATGCAAACCTTGCAAATAGTTTTCTTTTAGACAAACCTATAAACAAGTATTTCCTAACACTTATCAAATCTATCTAGTCTAACTGGAGCTTAGACCTATATAATTGTTGATATTGTATCATGGGTATATGGCTATTGATCTTCTTATGACTATTTGTGGCAATTGAACATATGTTTCTTACCTTTGTTATGCATGGTTGTATGCTAACTTGATTACGACTTTCAAATTACCTTATATATGTGTGTTGACTCGCCTGTAGTGCTAGAACCATAAAGTCAACCATCATAGTGATTCACCTATTGCACTTGAATCATAGAATCGTTCTTCAAAGTCTAACCCAAACTACCTAGGTCGGCTTGTCTAGTTCAATCCAAGCCTTGTCTAGTTGGGGCTACGCCATGCTCGATTAAGATTGGGAAAGGATACGCTATGCTAACTCTTGTCTAGTTATAGAAGTGCTTATTATAATTGTCTAGCTCAAACCAATTATAAAACCATTTATGTATGAGTTATTATGTACCCAAATTAAAGAACAACTCATGACTATAACCATATATAAATTCTTGCTACTGTTATAAAACCACTGAGCTATTTTGTAATCTCAACATATTTAAACAATAGAATGCATCTAAATATAGTGTATTTACCATGAAGTTTGTAACATGCCAACCCTTCACTGAAGTAAATTTTTCCTAAATTTTCACTATGCGAGTAATTAAACTATATAACAAGCTATTGCAATAAAAAAATTCTTTTCTTTATTGAGAACAGACAAACAAAGATTCCATATCAATATACAATTTAAGGATTCCCTTTCAATAATAACAATTTCACAAATTACAATATTCCAAAAATGTACACAATTACATACATAGCTCAACCAAGCTTTAGGGCAATAGATATAGATGGTCCAGGAATCCGCCTTTCAAAACCTTGGTCTTTTGTCACCTGTCGAGGAGGAGAAGCATCACTCAATCACTTTTTCACCAACCACAAACTCATATGTGGTCCCCCGCACATCTATCAATGATAGATGGCCCTACCCTTCAACGAAGAGCTTGGTTGGGTAACCTCGTATGACAAACCACATTGAGCTTAGTGTTGTGCCCTACATGACAAATTTATAACCCTACACTCGGTAACTAGCATGTACTACATGGACATGATGAACTGACTATGGAGCCAAAGGAAACCACACTACTTTGGCCAAAGTGCTCTCACTCAATACTTCGAGTGAAGGTCAACTATTCACTTACACTTCTTAAGCTCATTTTGACTTAAGGCCACTATAATCTATGCATAGGTAATCCCTCTCATGGGTAAGCTTTAACCCCATAATTAACCTATCACCTTTTATACAAACTCTAGGGTATCACTACTCATTAAGCAAAAGTACAAGTTCCCTCCCTTCAATGGACAATAATCCTAGGAGTAACCCACTAGCTATCTAGCATAATCAAATAACTAGCTATGAGTAAACCTTAAGCTACCCTTGTTTAGTCATATTTAGTACATTAATACCTATGACAATCAGTCCCTCCTATTATGGAGTAAATACAAGCACTTCATAAAAAGTATAAACAGCTTCTACTTTCTTTCAAAGCAAATACTAATTTTATGTAATTAAAAGTATCCATTATATGATAAATAAAGCAGTCATAAAACAATCTTTCATAATCTAATACAAATAAAGGAAGATTATCCTCATGCCTGTAATACGCTTGTCCAATTGATTGGCTGTAACTCAGCTTTTCCAGAACAATAGCTAGCTTAGCTTTAATCTCTTCAAACAAAGTCACAATAACCTCTATCTCAAAAGTTGATAATATACTTCTCTCAATATGATAAAATACTCTCACCAATACTCAAATCTCTCTCTCAATAAATGAGAGAATAAAGCAAATAAGAAATGTAGATAGAATGCACAAGATTGCTTAAGGAATGCATCCCAAATGAGAGCTCAATCTTACTATTTATATAACAAATTGGAGACCACTCAGCCTACAGAAAAGGCATGAGTTTTGACAACAAACTCTACTCATATCGACTCACTCAGCTTATCAAAATGGTGGCAACAAGTTGAGAGTGTACTTAGAAAAATAAATCTACAAATCGCCCTCAAAACTTGATAGCAGCACAAGACCATTTCAAAATAGCACATGGTAAAAAGAAGGCATTCAAATCGCTCTTAAAACATACTTCTACAGCAAACAAAATTCATAAGGTGGCACCAAAGCAAGCAGCAACCTTTCTACAGTTGGTGCGGATTTTCCCACATTTGAATCAGTCAATAACTCAAATACAACACTTAACATAAGTCAACTCAGTCCAAGATGAGTCGCCATGTCCCTTAAAACTAATTTGACCAATTCATCAATTTAGAGAAACCTTTCCTATCATTCAACATTTTCATTTACTTTGTAGTTAATATTCAATTCACCGATGCGGCGTCCAAAGTAAATACAATTTACTAAGTCAAAATGTATTTAATCTCTTGCAACGACTAAGTCAAGTTCTTTAAATTGACTTACTTGTTGCACTTAATATTGCACATAGTTCGCCCTTTATGTATTGCCAATATGTGTTATATTCGGCCTTAAGAAAATGCTTGTATATGTTGTATATAATCGGCCTATGATTTAATAAGTAAATCAGCCTTTAAGAAAATCGACTTCAAAGCATATGATCACTTTTAAATATATAACATATATTTACATACACACACACACACATATATGTATATATGTATATTGACACACACACACACACATATATATGTATATGTATATATGTTAATATATAAATTCATATATATCATATGCCAATAAAGTATGTATACATTCAATATACAAATGAATACAAACAAGATAGCAATCACATAGTAATAACAATATATCGATTGTGTACATATATAAATATATGCCTCTATGTACATGTATACATATGTATACATATATTGATGCATTTATATGGGAATGTATGTTTGCCATCATACATATATATATATATATATTTGATTCACACAATAGCCATACACAATTACTATTGCATTGATAAGCACCTACGCTTGATATATCTATACATATACATATACATGTCATAAGGTCCATCTGATAGTTCCACGTGCACAAGCAACCTGTACATAAGTGTGCATAGGTACATCTACCTATGTACCCTCATGTACGTGTTCCTTCATGCGTATGGTCTGGGGTGATCCCACAATACTGGTTTACAATTTTTGGCCAAATTGGACACTGAAATAATTTTTTCGAACTAAATCTTCACTTTTGGGCACCTATAGCAGCTAAACTGTGAGGACTTTGAAGATGATGCAAACTAGAGATTTGTGACATTTTGTCTGTAGATTCTAAATATATATTTAAAAAAAAAAATGGAATCAAATTGCACTTCTTTTTCCATCTCCTTCGAAAACTAGTTTTTTTCAGTAAACACCATTTTTAAGGAGTGACGCTCACCGTATACAACATAATTTTCTTTCCATGAAGGATAAAATTATAATTTTTTCAAATTTAGATTTGTAACTATGATATTTAGTGTTTCCAATTGGTTTCATAGTGTTTTATTGAAATTTTTTCCTTAATCAAGTTTCGAAGTCAAATCAATTACAATTTAGACATAGGCAGACCGTATACAATGTAACTTTTTTTGTATGTATCGAAACTCTCTCTTTTTTCTTGGATCAAAGACTTCAATGTCTGGTGCACTCATATTTTTCAAAAAAAAAATTTGATAATCTGCTATTTTTCCACATGTGCAGAACAAAGAACTTGATTTTTGGTGAAAAACCTATGTTTAATAAAACTAAAAAAACAAATACATAATAAAACCAAAACATATTAAAATTATATTCGTTGGATAGCTCATTTTGAGGAATACCATCATCTAGTGGGTCTATGAAGTCTCCTCCATTTTCATCCTTAACCTGAGCTTCAAAGGGAAAAATTCTGGAGTTTTCTAGTGCCAGAGGGTGAGAAGGTGGGAAAAGGGGGGTTTAGGCAAACCAAGGGGGGTATTTTTCCACAATGGTTTTCTTTTGGTTCACTCGAACAAAAATTTAATTTGAACCCCCAAAAACCAAAATCTTTTGCATGGGGTCTTTTTTGCAACTTTTCCTTCCTCACTGGAATTGTAAACCACTTTTGTGGGTTTACCCTCTATCACTGACATGCATATGTGTATGTATACATATTCCATGTACGTTCAACTTTCAATGCAAGTATAGTAATACAGGAAGAACTCACAAGCTCAAAAAGATGAACATCACCCAATAGTGAACTCAATAGTAAACAAGATTCCAATAAATGTAGACACATCAAACTAAGGATGACTTACCAACTTCCCACATAAATAACTTGACTCAACCATTCTATTGTGAGTGTGTGTGAAAGCTCAAATAGGTTACGTTACTAGTTACTCGACCAAGAACTTCTCTTGAGTGATACTTCCCCTCCACTTGGAGGAATGAACATATATTTGCATCCAACTAACACATGCACATGGTAGTCAGTTGTTCAAAAAAACATGCATTACACATAATACATCTCCATAGTTAGAATATTAATTCATTATCCATACATTTCACATATAAGCATCTCTTCACACAACATTAAATAAAACAACATTCGTTTATAATGCATTGATAACAAAGTGCAAGCACAATTTATTCACCATCAAAATACAAATTACATTCACATCTACCCTACATAGTAATAGTAAATAATAATTACACAATTGGGGTGTAACAAAGTTAATACTGGTAAACATTTTATTTCTATTGTGATGATTCCATGGTAAAACTATAAAACTGGATATATGAAATTTCCATTTAATTGTTATGGATCTAATTCTTTTATTTCCAATTAGTGTATCTAATGGTATAAATATGCATCGTATGTTATAAACTGGTTTCTTATGGATTTAACCTACATGACATCAAAGATTAGTTAGTATTACATGTCAATAATCAAATTGCATATCAATAATCAAGTTGTATGTCAATAATCAAGATGCATGTCAATAATCAAGTTGCATTTAATCAAATTGCATGTCAATTATACATTTAACCATCATTATGTATGAAAAGATTGAAATAATAAAAGACCTTCATATAATCATTTTGCACGAAAAGAAAAGAGTTATTTATTTTTATTATCATTGGATATATGCATGTTTTTTTCTTCTATATGTGATTTGGATTTACCTTCTAAGATGGGTGTTGAATATGGACTAACAAAGGGAAGTAGATTTGCTTTTCTAGATCTACCTACCATTTCCAGTTTAATTGCTTTGGTCAAATCTATGTGTACCATTGAAATAGATGGATGTTATTTTCTCCTCTTTGCCATATCCTAATAGTAGGGCATAACATGTTCATTTTGAAATTCATGTAGATATATCATGTTGCACTAGACTCCATCATGCTAGTTGTTTCCAGGTTGCTAAGCTTCTTGTGCAGGGTTGGGTATTCTTCATGTTAGGAAGAATTTTGGGGAAGCGTAAGCTTTGTGGTTGGACGAAAAAGTGCCTAATCCATGTTCTCATCTCTTGGTTTTTGGATGACCATTGGGTTAGTGGTAATTGGAGACTCCAGTGATTATGTTTTTTATATCTTTACTTGTATTGTTATGACAAGATGGGCATGAGAGCCTAAGTCATATTTTTGTGTAAATTATATCTTGTACTCTATGATACTTGACTAGATAGTAATTCATGTGATGATGTGACATTATTTCTTATACTTAATATTCTGGATTAGAAACTTCTACATATGAGATGTAATATTTCATTTGTATATATTGAAGATGTTTCATTTAATTTTTATATATTTATGTGAAAATGAGTTACTATTTATTTTTGTGAGATAGTTTAGGGTTTTAAACCTTACATTTTGGTATTGGAGCACTAGGTTTCACACTAGGGCCTTTTTCTACTATGTTAAGATGCAAAACTTGACATGAATCATTTCATAACCAACCATGGTACAAACTAGGAACAATGACCGCAATGGACCGAGCAACAATGAGCAAAATGATAGGTTGGAGGAAATCCTCAACCTTTTGACTGAAACAAGGAACAAGATCGACAATTTAGAACAAGAGGTTAGAGAGAATCAGGGAGAATGGAATCAAGGGAATGAAGACCATGGAGATCATAGGGCTAGAATTGAAGAAGAATTGAGTGAGGACCTTAAGAGGATTGCATCGCCCAAATTTGACAACAAACAATTAGAGAAAAAGCTGAAGCTTGGATCATTAAGATGGAGAAGTACTTTGAACTTAGAATCTATCCAATGAGACCAAGGCTACTGGATCATTAAGATGGAGAAGTACTTTGAACTTAGGAATCTATCCAATGAGACCAAGGCTATTTGGGTTGCATATCAACTCACTAGTAAAGCAACTACTTAGTGGGACAATGAAAAAGCTGAAAAGAAGCCACTGCCAGGGGAGACGACTTGGGAAATATTTCTTCAACATTCTAGGAAGAGGTGGTTACCTCAACTCTTCTTTGACAAGAAGATGACAAAATTTCAGAATTTGATTCTTGAGATAACATGATGATGACTTGGTATTGGAAAAAGTTTACCAATTTGTTTAAGTATGTACCTTAGTATTAGTTGGATGAGTGATTTTGAATCAAGAAGTTTATCTTGGGGTTGAAGCCTTAGATTGGAGCATATGTGTACATCCATAACCCTTAACAAATGGTTTTTGAGAAAGCTACCAAACAAGAGCAAAAACTTCAGCAAGTGGCTAACTACTGCAATAATTGAGATGCTAGATCTAGTTTTGGAAATAAAAAATTTCAATATAATAACCAATAGGGAGGAAACAATCGGTAGATATGAAATATGAAGTGAGGCAATAATTCGCGAGGTAAAGAAAAAGGGGATCATAATGGAGGCAATAAAAGGGCTAGCTATAACAGCAACAATAATAGGAGGGATGGGCCCGAAGGACCAAGAGCACCTCATGGAAGATACTTTATATGTGGAGAAGAGCACTATGCCAATGTTTTCCCTCAATGTTCTTGAGGACGAAAGGAAAGAAATCAACAAGGGGCGCCTCAACATCAAATCCATGCAGTTGTAGACAGCCAGTAGGCTAACTTCCAAGCCACACCAATTTAGTGTATGGTAATCTCTATGGCCAACCTGTTTCTATATTGATTGATACTGGAGAAACTAAAGATTTTGTAGATCCAAAAATAGTTTCAAAGTTACCAGTTAGACCAAGACACATGGCTAATTCATAGATGGTTCAGTACGGAAATCAGTCACACAAGAGGGTAGGTTCTTGTCTTTCTTGTAGTGAGTTAGAACTTCCCAACTTTCAAACTCGGGTCAGCATTTATGTAGCTCCCTTAGGAACATATGATGTGATTTTAGGAACCATTGGTTGACTAAACACAAGTCTATCATAATTGTGAAGATAAGATTGTAAGATGTTTGGATGTTTTTGAGAATCATGTTGAGATTTATGGTTTTTTGAGACCTTGGGAACCTAGGAAAATTTCAGCTATGCAACTAAAGAAGGCCCGAAGGAAGGGATGTTCCATTTATGTCATTCACATTAGTGACCTTGATATTATGAAGCTAGTACTCGATGACTACCCTATTCTTAGAGAATTTTAGGATGTGTTTCCAGATGTTATACCCCATTGTGTTGTTACCTATTTACTATTACTTTGATGAGTTAAAATGCTTTAATATATGATTTTGTTATATATATATGTCTTGATGGAAAATATGATGAATGAATATGTAATTCAATATTTTGAAAATGAAAATATATGATGCATGTGAATGTAATGATATCAACTAACTATTATTGTGATGCACTAAGCTAGATGAAAGAACAGATTCAAACCTCCAGAAGAGAGGGGGAGTATCACTCAGGAGAAGAACTTGGTCTGGTAACCCTTAATGAGCCTAATTGAACATACACACACTCACATCCTAGTTGGTCTAGTTGAATTAAGTTAGTTCAAGAAATGGTAAATAATCTTCAGTCATGGTCTGGGAATGTTTTGTATTGGTTTATGGTTTTGGTCTTTGAATACTCTTGATTGGGGATATGTGATTGAGTCTTTGTGATAAGTATAAGTTCTTTTTCATATTCTAGTTTATATATTAATCAATGGGTATATAAATAGAATGTATATGTGTATTTATGTACATGTCTCTGATAACTCATACACGTGAATATATACATGCTTGTGTATACATAGGTAGATGTATTTATGTATATTTGTGTATGGATATATCATATGTATGGGAGTATTGATTGGATATACAAGACAAATATATACACAAATTTTGTATATATGCACCAATCGATGAATATGTAAATATATGTGTTTAAGTACATGGATATTAAAATAATGTTATATATATATTAATATATATGTAAATGGCTACGTTAATGTAAACGTATATACATACATATTAATATATGTATATATAATTATTTTAATATATGTTTATATATATTTGATTGGTAAATAATTCATTTACTAATCATGTGGATATATATATATATATATATATAGTGTGTGTGTGTGTGTGTGTGTGTGTGTGTGTGTTTGTGTGAGTGTATTAAATTTAAAAGTGCTTTGAAATAAACTAAAGTGCATATATAAAGTGTTGTCATATATAGTGAAATGGCTAAGCTAAGTGTTGTGTGCACATAGCGCATGGGAGAATAATTCAAATGCATTTTAACAGTGCATAAGTATTATGTAAATGATGTTCATTGGAATTGCTAACTTTTTCAAAACTTGTGCATAGAATAAGGCGCGCAATATGAATGTTGGTGCCATATTTTGAGAGGTTTGAAACTGTAAGAAGTCTTTTTGTTGCGCCATAATCCAACACACAACCTTTTGAGAAGCATGAGACTTAGTCTCAACCATGAGTTGGCCGAGGTAGTCAGCTTATATTGCAATAAGGAAACCTATAGGTTGTATTTTTGAGTTTAAATCATTGTTGTCATCAAGATATGAGCGAATCATCTATAACAGAGAAGTTGGACTATATATGTGTTTGCAAACTAGTGTTTTAAATAACCACCTCTCACTTCTTGAGCCTAGTTGATGCATTTGGAATAGAAAGGTGGCGAATTTGGTAGCTTGTTTGTAGCATTAAGATGCTCAAATTTCAGTATATATAGGGGCATCCTCTCTACCCTTTGTTACAATTATTCATTTTGATTTCTTTATTCATTATTGTATTATAGTTTTTTGTAAAAGTGTATTTTTGAGAGCTTTTGTGAGAAAGAGAGTAGTTTGCAAATTTGCAATTGTTAAGGTTCTTTGAGAAGAGGCTATAGTTTGGAGATAGGCTAAGCTTAGGAGTAGTAAGCATGTTTGTGGAGGTTGATCTTGGAAAGCGGTAATATCAATTGGAGCTATAATTCTAGGCACGGTGATTTCTATTTCTCTAATCTCTTTATGTTGACATGTTATTTAATGTCATAGTTTGTAGAAAGATGATTTTGAATGCATTATAAGCTTGCTTTTATGAACTTGGTTTATTTCCTAGTTTGGGATAATCTTGTGTGATTCTTGGTAGAGTCATGATTTTGGTGAAACCCTTTTATTCAGGAATACATATATATATATATATATAATATATTGGAATTTATGTGGTTATAAATCTATTAGAACTATACTTAGTTTGTCAAGACTATATGGATGTTGCATGAAAAGTGAGATACGAGACATGTTGCTATCTTGTAGTACTTTAATGAAAAAGTCTTTTTTGAACATGGGTGGTTAGCTTGGTTATTTTTGGGGTTAGATAATCCATGGGGAAGGGAGTAACCTAGTTGGTCACTTAGTATGTGTGCGTGTATGGTTAGCTTGGTTATTCTTGGGGTTAGGATAATCCATGGGAAAGGGTGTAATCTAGTTAGTCAATTTGTTATAACTTGGTTATTCTTGGGATTAGAATAATTCATGGGAAAGGGAGTAACCCAGTTAGATAGTTTATTATGTCATCGACTTAGATTGAATGTGTGTTATGATTGTGAATGGTCAATACCAAATCAAGCTAAAGGGTGGGTGAACATATGACTTGCACTTGAAGTACTGGGTGTTGAATTTTTTGGCCAAAGTAGTGTAAGTAGCCATTGTTTACACTGCCAGTTCACTGTGATCCAGGATTGCATACTAGGAAGGGATGTCATACATGTAGGTTGTAGCCAATGTATTGTAGCTATAGATATGTAGGACACAACACTATGCTCAAGAAGGCCATGATTATGGGGTTACCAAACCAATCTCTTTGTCAAAGGGTAGGGCCATCTTACCAGTTAGGTAGATGTGTGGAGGACCACAATAAGTATGTGGTTGGTGGAAAAGCGCTTGAGTGATGCTCTCCCTCATATAGTTGGTAGTCAAGATTTGAGGATGTAAGCACCAGTTTGGGGACACCTAGAATGTATGCACCAATGATGGGGACATCTACAAGGTATGCACCAACATTGGGGACATCTAGATCATTGTATTATGTTTTTATATCTATATCATTGAGCTTATGAAAGCTATGAATGTAAACATGTATCTCTATTCTTATTGAGAAATTGTAAATGGAAAATGTCATCAATGAAATTATGTAATGTGGATTCATTACTTGGAATAATGTACTGTTTATTTGTAATGCAATGGGAAAGTTTAAAATTGTAATATTTCAAATTTGCATATTTTTATATTCAATTAGAAAAATAAAATATTGCCTAAATGTTAGTAGTATTTAAATTGTTCACTCATGGGTAAAACATAGTAAAATTCAATGGGTAGAACAATGGGCATGTTACACCAGATGAATTAACAAAGTTGGCACCAAAAAGTGAATTTGAATTTTTTATTGAGTTGCTACCTAGAATTGAACCTCAGTCCAAGGTCCCCCATAGGATGATCGTTACCAAGTTGTATGAATTGAAGGCCCAATTGCAAGATTTGTTCAACCAAGGGTTTATTAGACCTAGTGTCGCCGTGTAATGCACCGGTCATTTTTTTGAAGAAGGATGGAAATTTATGCTTATGAATTGACTATAGGATGTTGAATAAGGAAACTATCAAGAATAAGTACCCCCTTATGAGAATTGAAAAACTCTTTGATCAAATGAAAGGGGCTACAATGATCTCTAAGATAGATCTAAGATACAGATATCACCAATTGAGGATTAAAGAGGAAGACATCTCCAAGACAACTTTTAGGACTCGTTATGGTCACTACGAATTCACTATATAGTGTCATTTGGGTTAACAAATCCTCTCACAAATTTTATGAACTTAATAAATAGTGTATTAAGAGATTATTTAGATGACTTTGTGCTGATATTTCTAGATGATATCTTGATTTACTCCAAGAACATTCAGGATCATGAAAATCATTTAAGGACAGTGTTACAATGCTCAAGGGAGAGATTTTTTTTGGAAAGTTATCCAAGTGTATCTTCTATCAAGACAAGGTGCATTATCTAGGCCATAACATTTTAGTAGAAGGGATTGTAGTAGATTTAGAGAAAATAAAGGTAATAGTTGATTGGACTACACCACATAATATAATGTTACAATTGCGAAAAATATGAGCCACAAGAAAACACAAGCCACAAGATCAAACATTGAACAAAGACACCTTCCATGCAAGAGAGTTGTAAATAACAATATGCAATATTCTCAATAAGAAAAAACTACAGAATGAACCTCAAGAATCTTCAAGGAAAGCAAGAGTCCTCAAAGGTTGAGAGTTCTATCAAAGGCATTATAATACAATGAGGGTTGAATGTTATATAGGAGCAACCCTAAATGATAAAGGGATTAGATTATGACAAGTGTCAACATCTCATGCAATGAGACAAAATGATAGAAAATCACTCCTAAGTTTAGCTTAAGTGCATGAGAATAAATTAGACTAATAATCAATTAAAGATTAATTAATTATTGTCTAATGCATGATTTCTCTATAACCACCCCTTAAGATGAACTTAGGGAGTAGCTAAAAACCCTAAAAAGAAAATGCATGACGGGTCCCGACAAACAAGGCCTGGTGAGGTACCTATGTACAAACAATCTAATATCTCACAATTGGGGATGTAGACACATAAAAATGACCTTGGCCTACAAGCTCTATTTTACCACTTTCCTCCTAGCATAATTATGACATTTAATTATGTCCTTGGTCCACATTCGATTGTTAATTAAATAATTTATAATTGTTTAATTAATTCATATCTCTTTTATTCTTCATGATTATTAAATAAATAAATAATATTTATTTATTCAATACATCACTAACGGTCTATTGTCCTCTTACAATTAAATAAATTTCTCAATTTATTTAATTACCTTTATTCATTTATGTCTTCTTGATTATTAAATAAATGAATTTTATTTATTTATTTAATATGTCACTAATTCTCATAATTAAATGGATTTATTAATTTATTTAATTATCGGTCATAATCCTCTAAATTAAATGATTATCTTTAATTATTTAATTACCTAATTTAACATTTCTCTCATTTTAAATAAATAAATTATTTAAAATGATCTCACATTATTAACTGTCAGTTCATTTTAGTAAATAATCTGAAAATCGATTATTTATTGTCACACAAAATCCATATTTTGAATTAATTTAATTCAAAATGGTAATCTTCTTCCAAAAATCAAGTAATTGAGCAAATTCTTGATTTTCCAAATCTACTTTTCAGTTCGACCTTTATCCTCTTGATTTTTCAAATCTTACAAATCACGCAGTCTTTATCTTCTTGATTTTCAAAAATCTTTATCTTTTTAGCTAATTATCACATTTATTCTCGACTGTCGATTCGATTTTCTCAAATGACATCTCGACCATTCATTTAATGATTTTTCCCTAACCCTGATTAGGGATTGTTACATGAAATCTCATCCACTAATTTTAGGCTTTGTCAGCTTTCAATCTCGTTCATCCACCCAAAATTGCATTTTCTATAAAATGTCAATTTTGCTCACATTTTGACCACTTCTTTATTACAAGACATTTATGCTTAGATTTTACTCACATACTTTGCACTTAGTTTATTGAATTTGATTACTTATTCATAGACATTATAGTCATTTGTCATAGTCATAGGTATAGTCTTTACTTGTCATTCAAATCCTTCAAAACTTGCATAGGGCATAGTCATAATCATTTGCTCGCACATATGAATCTGAGGGAAATAATCATACGCTGCAAGCTAGAAGGTGCTATTGAGTTGAATCATGGAAGCAACAAGTATCTAGTATAATCTTTCTTGTTTTTAAGTTTTCATTGTATTTCACAGCTTCATTGAGTTTTTATATCCATTTAATCTCTGATTTGCTAACCCTATCTGAAAAATACCCATTGGTACATTGGTGAACTCGACATAGTTTTTTTTTTGGTTTTCGTACGGTTTTCTATTTTTTGTCATTTTTGCAAGTACAGGCACAAAATGACACATTCACGCTTTATCGAGCCACATACATTGCGTCGTGACGCATTTGAATGCTACAAAGCTGCAATTGCTCTGATGCACCACAATCATAGTACGAAACACTGCATCTGACAGAGTGAGCCGCATCTGAACAGTCAATTGACTCATCTGCTTGTTAAACCAGAACGCAGCCCCATGATGCATTTGCTGCACAAAGTGAGGCATTCTCTCTGCTGTGACGCATTTTCCTAGTAAATTTTCTTTTCAAATTTTGCATTCGAGTTTTTTTGTTCTTTTTTGTTTTACATTCTAGTTTTCTTTTGCATTCTGCCTAGCATAAGGGTTTTTCTTGTTACTAATATTTGTTTGCAGTGTGTGGTGGTTATATTTCATGGGTCCAAGACTAGTTGATAAAACTCCTAACTTGTGCGTTTGCAAGTTCGAGTGTCCAAGATTCATTCCAAAAACATTATGCTTGTTCTTTTTAGAATAGAAAACATTTCTTTTGGTGCATTTAAAATGAACATGCTTTTAATACTATTTGACTGTGTTTGAAAGTGGTAGGCGAATATGCTCTCACCCTATGCAAACTAGGTGATCAAAAATTCAGACCCACTTTGTCCCTGTGTAACCTTGATGCAATAACTGAAGTATCCTCTCCCCTTGCGCATTCATGCGATCCTGGGTGTTAGAGAAATGATTATTGCCTCTAGAAATTGGGCCGGCTAGGGGATTTCATCACCTTTAGGTGACTCAAACTGGCAATAGAGCTAAAGCCAAGCTACCCCCGACCGATATATAAATGTGAATCTTAAGGGAAAACCTAAGATTATGAGTGTGGATGTGTCATACAAACCAAGTAGTACTCCCCAAAACCCTATTGAGTTTAACCTCTTTAGGATGGAGTGCCTCCTAATTAGAGATTAATCTTGCACCCCATGTATGGCCACTCAAACAGGGGTCCTGAATTAAACACCTTTGTTTAGTAGCCAAAGACCTTCTATTTGCTAGCGCAACACTAGTCAGTGTGAAGGCATCCACATCTTCACAGTCTGTAATAGAGGTGATCAATCTACCATGGGAGTTTCATGGGGGTTGGAAGCTTGGTTGGCCCGAGAAGAGAGTGCACTGTAAGGGGGAGCCCATGCAACCAACCTTCTGAATTCACACACTACTGATATGCGATTGGGGAAACCCACGTGGAATCTAGCGGATATTGTCCTGGCTTAACCATAGGATTGTCCTTGTTCTCTTTTGTGTTTGATTACTTTCAAAAATATCGTGCTTGCCAAGTGTTTGCTGGTTACTGAAACAAAACCAACAACACTCAAAAATCTAGAAACAAACAGTCAAACTTTAAACAATTCAGGTTTTTGACCAAAACATCATAAAATTTGACTTTTTACATTTTGCACCGCATCTGTTAAACCGCAATCGCTCTGTCGTACTGCATTTGACAGTCTCTATAATGCATCTGCTCTGCTAAAATGCATTTGCTACTCCAAACACTACATTTGCCCGTCTTGCAACGCATTTGCAATTTTAAAAGCTGCATCTGCTACATTAAGCCACAATTAAAATATGTAAAGCCACATTTGCAAAACCGAATTGCATTTGCCATCTAAAATGACGCATTTGATCACCGCAACACATTTGACAACTGAAACAACGCATTTGATCACCGCAACACATTTGACAATTGAAACAACGCATTTTCCTGGAAGAAAAATAAACACTGTCACAGACTAGAATCTGAGTCCAAACATCTTAGCCTGCTGTCAAATATCTTTTCCAAAAATTCTATCAGAAACCATAACTGAAATTGCTCAAAACATCCATCATTTGCATTCACTAGCTTGCATTTTGACCATAGGTTTAAATTTCCAAATCTTAGTTGCATTCCCTAGGCATCATAATCATCATTTCTATCATAAACTTGTCCTTAGGCTTCATCTTGGCAAACTTTAGATTAGGCCAACTCATCACACTTTTCAAAACCATTGTTTCAAAACTAGGTTATCTTGGGACTTAGTCATTATTCCTCTTTTCAATCATTGTCCTTTTTGTGAGAACCTCCAACTCCACAGTCTAGTTAGGAAGGCTCACTCGTCATTTTGACCTTGTCACTTAGTCCCCTTAGCAAGTCCTTTTGATAACCAAAATTGAGATATAAGTCAAGCTTAGAGTGGTTAAGCAAAAACATTTCTCCAAATATTGTCCAAACTTAGTCCTCATTTTAAACTTAGACTTTGCATTGTCCATCTCTAGTCCTCATTCTGAACCTACACTTTGCATTAATCATCTTAGTCCTTAGTCAACATTAACATCTTAGTCCTCATTTGGCACTTTATCCTTGACAACCTTGTCATGTTTCCTTCATCATTTCCTTAGGGAAACATCATCATCACCTTGCATTTTCATCTTTTATTCCAAAATACAAAAAAACTGGTGTCATAACTTGTCATTTTACATTAGTCACGTCCTTTAGACAACATTGTCGCATTGTCATCCCTTATTATCGAAAATCCAAAAAAATAGTCTTGCATTGTCATCCTTTATCACAAAAATACAAAAACATAGGCTAGCATCATCCTTGCATTTAGTTGTCATTCTCATTACTCTCATTTGAGAAATTCTCTTTTATGGTGGAAACTAGGCTCCAAAGAAAGAAAAGACAAATGGAAAACTTTGGACAAGATTCCAATTCCAATATCACCAATCACACTTATGACCCAAATTGGACTTTTGATGACCCATTTAGCAACACGAATACTCAACCTCTCATGACCATACCATCCTCATCAAACAACCCCTTTGAACCATTCTTACGTAAGGATGAATATGGACAATTGCTTGAGGAAAACCTAGAGGTACTAGCACAAGATCCAGAGGCGGCCTACTTCATACAACAAATGGTCTTATATGACAGACAAATATTTGGCCATACTTTTAAGTCAAGGAGCTAAATTACCCTGTGGGATTGACATTAATACTTTGAGACCGACATCTCCTAACCATAATGTCAACAATACAAATAACATGTCCAATAGTGGTCAACCTCCAAACAACACAAGCAATACCTTTTTTGATGCTACCTCACAAACTATCACAACTACTATGAGTGCTACTTCCAACGTTCCAAACAATTCCAATACAATCAACGCTACATCCATTGGAGGAATACAATCCATCACATTGCCTACACTATCCACAATATCGTCACAATCGGTTGGAGCCACCTTTGGATCCTCAAAAATGTGGGCAAGTTATTCCAATCCTCTATTTACCACCTCAGTAAATGCCATGGGGGCATCATCAAGCCATTCAAATACTCCATTAATGACTGCATCTAGTACCATGAGTGCATCCTCATCAAATCCTCTCATTGGTACCTCACTTAATCCTTTGGGAGCAAGTAAATGACGTCTCCTTATTCAAGGACCACAACCAAATGTTAACACGTCAGCACAGTTTAATACCAACCCCTCCCAAGGACAAAACATGAATATTCCTTTGGGACAGTTCCAACAACCCCGACAAGGCAATCAAAACATGCAACCTATGGCATCTATCAGACACCAAAATATTCCTGGTTACCATATTCCCCAAATATCGACCTAAATGGCTGGGGGACACATTCCGACATATTCATACCCATCAACACTTCCCTAATCCAAACTTTCAGTACCAACACATAAACCAAAACACATCATACATGTCACAACAACACATCCCTCAACAACACACCAACATCCACTCACAACAAATGGGACCCATGGTGTACCAATTAATCCAATGTATGGGGCCACAAATGACCCTATAATTGATTCCTTGCAAGCAAAGCTAATGGGTCTAGAGAAGACCATAGAAAACATGCAAATATCCGACAAGAAATCACAAGTGTCATATGACTTATTTGTATATCCCTTTGACATGAACTTATACATGCTGCCATTTCCTCCAGGATATGTGTCACCAAATTTTACCAAATACAAAGAAAAGACAAACCCTATCGAACATGTCCGAGAATTCACAACCAACTATATGGATTTCACCTATGAACAAACATACTTGATGCGACTCTTTTCTAAAAGTCTTGTAGGTCCTACCCTTGAATGGTTCTCCACTCAAAACATGGGATGAACTTAAACACAAGTTCATAAAAAACTACTCGTATAACATTGACATGGACACCTCTATTACTAGCTTATGCAATATGACACAAGAGGAGGCTAGTGAAACTTTCATCACATTCTTCCAAAAATGGAGAAGTCTAGCTAGTCACTGCCATATCGACATACCTGAAAGAGAAAATGTTGACATGTTTGTTCAAACACTTCTAGGCCCCTTAAAATATGGATTGCAAGTGCATTGTTGCACAACTTTCACAAACCTCATCGAGAAGGGTTTCCAGATTGAGAAAGCACTTATTACAAAAGGAGAGTTAAAATACGGTCCTAAAAACACAAACGTGAATGCTCCTACTGACAAAAATAAGTACTAGGTAAAAAATAAACACGTTACCAATGAGGGTGTTATCGATTCCAAGGTTGTGAATACTATGGGCCCTATACTGGCTTTGAAAGGGGTTCAACCACAAAAAAAACTAACAACGATACTGACACCCCCTACCAATGTCACTCCAAACAACCAAAATGGTCAAAATAGTCAAGGTCAAGGACAATTCTGCCAAACAAGACAATTCCCAAAAAGATGAACATACTCGGCGTTGGGAGAACCAATTGAGGATGTCCTTAAAAAGCTCCTCCAAAACGGTCTCATCACACTTGAAGAACCAAAGCCGTATGACCTAGGCCAATTTAAACCATCATGGTGGGATGATAATGCTTTCTGTGATTACCACCAGGCTAAAGGACATAAGACATTGTCTTGTTGATAACTCATAAATATTGTGCAAGACCTTATTGAGAGTCGAATAATCAAATTGGGTGGGCTGCAAATTCCATCAAATGCCAACCATACTATTCATAAGAACCCACTGCAAGACCATGGTTCTAATAACGCTTCCACTTTAGGTCCTAAGACAAACAATAATCAAGCCAATTACGCTCGTGCCAAGTATGACTATTCTGGTGGACCTATTATAAACAATGGTCGAACTGATAATGAATGTGTTAATACCATCACAGTCAAAAGAGCACCTCAATGCAATGCTACTACTCAAAGTGGAAAAATCACGATAGCTGCTCCGCCTCCTGCTAGGCAACCTAAGAACACCATACTTGGTCCATCTCCTAAGCAACTGTAACCTGGCTCATCCACGAAGCAGTGTCAACCCAAGAGTTAGTTTAACCTTATCGATCAATTAGGAAAAACCCCTACACAAATTTCCATACTGGAGCTACTTCGCATTTCTCCCACGCATAAGGCTATATTGGATAAAACCCTGCAAGAGTCATCCATCCCTAAGGATATTGATGTCAACCAATTTGAGACCATGGTGGGATACCTCACTACACCTCATCATGTCACTTTTTCTGATCAAGATTACTTGTCACGCAAGACCAACCATAACGATGCATTACACATCGAAACTTTCATCCATAAGTACAAGGTCAAAAGAGTTTTAGTAGATGGCGGAGCATGATTGAACATATGCTCCTTAAAATTGGTTAAGGCTCTAGGGATTTTTTATGCATGCGTAGACCCTACAAAGAGCATAGTCATAAAAGCATATGATGATGAAGAACATTCTTCTAGAGGTGTTATTTCTCTTCCTATCAGAGTGGGACCAGTCATTGTGGATAAAACTTGCCAGGTCTTGGATCTAGAAATACCTTACAACATCTTACTTTCCTGCCCATGGATTCATGCCCTAAAATTCGTTCCCTCCACATATCACCAATGTTTAAAATTCCCATCTGACGGCACATAAATCACCATATATGGAGACCTCGACCCTTTTCAATATTGTACCAACCTAAGGGGTATTTCCAAAAACTAAGTGCCCATCAACCGAGAAGCTCCTAGTTCTTCTTCTTCTAAATACATTGACCCATCCAAACTCACATCATCTTCCACGTCCACTTTGTCCATGACTTCCATCATGCCACCATCTTCCTCACTTCCCGAGGATGAGTGCAATGTCAAGATCTAGGACCTCGATTGTAGAGAATTCAAACTACATACGACATATAGCATCACAACAATACCCAAGTCTCTGAAGGTCTATGGTCAGCCATGTTTTAGAATGGAACCCAAAGAAATTTTCAAAGTTCCACAAAAAATGATTTTCATCAAATGGGTAGATATGAGCAACGAGGACATTGCCGATATTACAGGATGGCTCTATAAAGAAATGGAAGACCTACCTCCATTACCAGTTAAGAAATATGGCAAGGGATATGACATGATGAAGGCTAAGGGCTACAATGGAATTAGTGGCCTAGGTAGATATAAAACTAGACGAAGAGAACCCATAAAACCTTTCAAAATACCAAAGTATCTTGGATTAGGGTATGGATTGCCCGACAATGACGATCGATGTACCAATGGAATTTTGAGTGAGAGCGTGCATGCTTCAAAAAGTGTCGAGACCATCAAGGAATACTTTACTGAAACCGATTCCCAAGAGTGGGAATTTGGCTCCCAACGATTCTTAAGTGACTGTTGCCTTGATGCTTTGTTCCTTGAAACTAGGGAGCTTACCTTTGAACAAAGATTTTGGAAAATATTTAAAATTGATCAAGCACCAAATAGTCACAATCCCATTTACCTTCCCCATGACATACCAACCCCACCATCTGAATCTAATAACCATCAGTTGGATCCATCTGACTTGCCAGATGGCATGGACAACCGCAACTCTAAGTCATTCATCCCCTACTTTGACAACGAATATGAAACAAGTGAGGGGGAATATTGGATAGAGTCCAACGTGGAATTAGATGATGACAACTTCATATTCAATGTCTCTGAATCTGTCTACATGCTTTCTGCATCCTCCCCACAATTCACCAATGTTGACGATGGCATTTCTTTAGTCTACCCACAACTAATCAATCGGGACCAACAAGGCCCGCCAGTCCTGGACACCTTTTAGAATGATGCGGCCATCATAGAATTTATGGGATTACGAGAGGGCATACCCAGTGGTGATCACAAGGCATGATTCACCATTGACCTAGATTGTGCAACTTACTTTGGGGAGACTTCTCCGTCCTCCAGTCGCAAAATTAAAAATAAAAATAAGACAAAAAATGAAACATCTTTAGGTGAAAACCGAAAGGCACCTTCTAACGACAAAAAAGTAAAAATAAAGGACGTATCTATGGGTGAAAACCTCTCTGAGGTACCCAAAGATGGAGGACTAGAATTTCTTCCCATAACTCAAGAGAAATCAGCTATGCTCATAGAGGACACCATAGAAGCCAACATATCAACAACAGAAGATCCCAAAATGGTCCTCTTTGCCGCATCCTTGACTAAAGAAGAGAAACCAAAATTTCACAAATTCTTTGTAGAACGAAAAATCAACTTTGAATAGTCCTATGCTAACATGCCAGGACTAGACCCATAATTGGTTCTGCACCATCTCCCATTATTGCCAAATGTCAAACCAGTTAAACAGAAGCTACGCAAAATGCATCCTCATGTCGCTCTATTAGTCAAGGTTGAGTTGAAGAAACTTCTAGACTTTGGGTTCATACGGTTTATTGATTATGCTGAATGGATATCTAACTTGGTGCCAGTAACAAATCCAAATGGGATGATCTGTGTCTGCACAGATTTTAGAGACTTAAATAAGGCATGTCCAAAAGATGACTTTCCCCTGCCAAATATAGATATCATAGTTGACCTCACGGTAGGATACAAGATGTTGTCCCTCATGGGTAGTTTCTCAGGCTACAATCAAATTTGTATTGCCCCAGAATACCAACATAAAACAACATTCACTTGTCCTTGGGGTACATACTGCTGGAATGTCATGCCTTTTGGGCTCAAGAATGCAAGTGCCACGTATCAGAGAGCTATGATCACCATATTCCATGATATGATGCATAAGATAATGGAAGATTATGTGGATGACTTTTTGGCTAAATTAGTAACAAGAAGAGATCATCTGAAAGTGTTAGACACAATCTTTAAGAGACTAGAAGAATATAAGGTCAAACTGAATCCTAAGAAATGTGTCTTTGGCATAACATCTTGCAAAATGTTGGAATACATAGTTTCTAGAAGAGCCATTGAGGTCGACCTAGCCAAATTAAAAGCCATCATGAACATACCTCCTAGAGGAATAAGTAAACTCAAGACATTACAAGGCAGGGTACAATCTATCTGGCACTTTATAGCATAATTGGCCGACAAGTGTCAACCATTCCAATATCTCCTGTGCAAAGGCATCCCCTTTGTGTGGATAGATAAATGCCAAGAAGCCTTTCAGCAAATAAAAGACTACCTATTATCACCGCCAGTCCTCATGCCTCCCATTCTAGGAAAACTTTTGATCTTATATATCTCAGCAACAACTTCGACACTAGGGGCATTATTTGCACAAAATGACCACGATGAGAAAGAATAGGCCATATATTATATCAGTCAAACACTGGTCGGGTATGAGGTGAATTACACTTCAATTGAACGTGCTTGTCTAGCAGTTATTTTTACAACTCATAAGTTAAGGCATTATATGTTGAGCCATTAGACACAATTGGTAGCAAAGATTGATCCCCTCAAATATCTATTAAGTCATGCAGCATTGACAAGACGTCTGGAAAAATGGGTCATGATTCTGAGCGAATACGACATCCAATATGTAGAAAGAAAAGCAATCAAAGGACAAGTGATTGCAAACCAACTAGCAGATGCGCCTATGCAAAGTGATCATCCCTTAGTGGCAGATTTCCCATATGATTCAATATTCCATACGAAACCCAAGTCATCGTGGAGGCTATACTTTGACGGATCTCAAACTAATCATGGCTTGGGGGCAGGAATACTATTTATCACCCCTTAAGGATATTCCATTCCTAAATCCTTCCGCATAGCTTTCCCATGTACAAATAATGTGGCAGAATATGGGGCACTGGTCACAGGACTTAGAATGGCAATAAAATGGAAAATTAGAGCACTGCATGTCTATGGGGATTCTCAGTTAGTCATCAACCAAGTTAACGATGACTATGACACTAAGGATGAGAAGCTAATGCCCTACAAATGAATGGTTGACAGCTTCTAGACATACTTTCACATGGTGACTTTTGAGCAAGTTTTGAGAGCACAGAACAAGGCGATAGATACCATGGCTACAATCGGCTCTCTCCTTGACATTCCAACCAATCTGCCTCAGCTGGAGTTCATGATAGAACAACTGTTGGTCCTCGCCTATGATATTCCTGAATCGGAGATGGTTTGCGAGCTTGTTGGTCCCGATTCTCCCTGGCACCAAGACATTCATGACTACCTTAAGTCCCAAACCCTTCCCCCTAATATGTCCAATAACCAGAGGAAGTCCTTTATCTGAAAATCCATAAGATATGCCATCATCAGTGACACCCTTTACCGTCCTAGCTTTGATGACACCCTCCTTAGATGTCTCAACACCAATGAAGCACACATAAATTTACGCGAAGTACATGAGGGTATATGTGGGTCTCATTCAAGTGGTCCTAATCTAGCCAAGAAGATAACGAGACTTGGGTACTATTGGCCAACCATTGAGAAAGATGCACTATAATATGTCAGGACTTGTCGCCAATGCCAGATTCACAGCGATTTGATTCACGCTCTAGCGCAAGAACTTCAACTGATCACTTCTCCTTGGCCCTTCACACAATGGGGACTTGACCTCGTGGGAAAGATCCATCCTACCTCGCCCAATGGCCACAAATTTATCATCACCGCCACTGATTATTTTATGAAGTGGATCAAAGCCATTCCCTTAACATACATAACCAACAAACAAATCTCCAAATTCATTCTTAACTACATCATTTGTCAGTATGGCCTTCCACAGTCCATCATCACTAACAATGGACGTCTGTTTAAAAACTAATACGTTCATGAGTTATGTGAGTGATTCTATATCCAACATCATTTCTCCACCTTGTATTACCTGCAAGGAAACGGTCAAGCCGAGGCATCAAATAAAACCATTGTTAAAATCCTGAAAAAGATTGTCAATGACGCTGGTCATGACTGGCATATTCAACTTAACCCTATTCTGTGGGATTACCACACCAACATTCGCACACCCATAGGAGCCACTCCATTCACCCTAATCTTTGGAGTTGAGGCCATCTTGCCCATCGAGGTTGAAATTCCTTCCCTACAAGTCTCCCTAAAGGGTCTGATCGACGATGAGGAGTACAAACAGTCGCGTCGACATAGGCTAGAGATGTTAGAGGAAAGAAAGCAAAATTTCTTGAACCATCTATAGGCATATCAAAATTGCTTATGTCACAGTTACAACAAGAAAGTCACAGTCAAGAAGTTTGACATTGGTGACTTAGTCCTCATGTAGAACCCTGAGAATCAGGCTGTTAGAGAAAAGTCAAGCAAGTTTGAACCAAACTGGTTGGGTCTATATGTCATCATATCCTCTTTTGGTTCTGGAGCATATCAACTTGCTACTCTAGACGGTGAACAACTGACGGAGCCTATAAATAGTCTACATCTCCGCAAATTCTATGCATAAGCGCCAACAAGTTGAGCTGAAAACCTTAAAAATACAAAAAAAATGAAAAATGATAAAAAAAATTGTTGCCTTGATGAAAACTTGGCAAACAGGCGTCTTGGCGGCACCAAAAAAAGAAAAATGACAAAAATAGTAAAGAAAAATAATTCATCCAATAGTGAGAACTTGGACAATAGGCGCTTTGGATAAGTACCATGGCAGAAACCTGGCAAATAGGCGCCATGTGTAGTCAATCATTGCTCAACCATCTACTATCACTTTATTTGTTTTTTCCTATGATGAAACACATTTTCCATCACCACCACGATAATTTCCATGACATCATACCCTTCCTCTCAGGGTTGACAAGAGGTTGACATCAAGACCTACATACCGTCCATCCAACATCGCATACATATCCCTTTTACGTCGTTTCAACTTGGCTAAGTTTGGGACCTGACTAGGGGAAAAATTTTATTATATGACCACAGTAGGTATCGTACATGATCTTGGAAATTGCAAAAAGTCCTAAAACAAGACAAAAACATTGCAAAAAGTCTTGAAAAAAGATAAAAACATCATAAAAAGTCCTAAAAAAAAGACAAACATCATAAAAAGTCCTAAAAAAAAGACAAAAACATCATAAAACGTCCTAAAAAAGACAAAAACATTATAAAATGTCCTAAAAAAAGACAAAAACATAGAAAAATGTCTTGAAGAAAGACCTAAAAATATCAAAAAATGCCCTGAAGAAAGACCTAAAAATTGAAAAACGTCCTGAAGAAACCCCAACAAAGTCAAAATATCTCGAAAGCACAAAAATGATCATTTCCCGTCAAAAGTCTGTCATGTCAATCAATTGGTCTTTGTCATTTGTCTAAACTATGCTATCTCTGCGCACTTGCGACGTAGGCAAGACTCATTTTCGAGTCCCCGAGACATTAGGTCAGTCCTTTTAGGTTTGTCAAAATAAAATCATGGTGCAATATTTGGTCATCAAGACAAAGTCATTGGTCATGTTGAACTACGAGGTCTTTGAGTGCATGACGTAGGCAAGGCCATCTGTCGATGAGCCCCCGAGGCCGCACTAGGTTAGTCCATTAGGGTTCATGGAACTACACTGGCATACACATCAAAAGTCTTCAAGTCAAGAAAAATCATTTTCCAAACAGGCCAATTTCTAACACAAATTATGGCAATCATTTATTCAACATGACTATCACACCAACATGTCCACATCGACATATAGTCAACACAAGTCAAACTCAGTCAAACTTTGATCAAACTCGGTCAAAACAAGTCAAATTGTCCCAACCAATCAAACTATCAACTCTTGGTTATCTTTTAGATGTGTCATTCTGAAGAATAGCCTCCATCATTTATGCCTTAGGATGTGTCCTTCCTAGGCATCGTAACTGTCATCTAACATTTTGAGGGATCCTCTTGACATTGAAGGATCACTCCTCTCGACATTGGTATCTTTTAGATGTGTCCTTCTAAAGAAAAACCTTTGTTGTCTATGCCTTAGGATGTGTCCTTCCTAGGCATCGTCACTGTCATATGGCATTTTGAGGGATCCTCTCGACATTTGAGGATTGATCCTCTTGATGTCAACACTATTCAGGATGTGTCCTTCCTAAATTTGGAAATCTTTGGCATTTGTCATCTTGGCATCATCACTGTCATCTGGAATTCTGAGGGATCCTCTTGACATTCAAGGATCGATCCTCTTGGCATCGACATTATTCAGGATGTGTCTTTCCTAAATTTGGAAATCTTTGGCATTCATCATACATCATCAAAACATGGCACTTTGGCATCTCAACATCATCAAACTTGACATCTTGGCATTAAAACACTTGGCATCCAGACACACTTGGCAAACACTTGAAACTTGTCTTTTGGTTTTTCATCATGTTACTAGTTTTTTAGCAAGATCCCGACAACAAGATTTAGAGAAACAACAATGTATCATGACACTTTGTCTTGTCTTGTGACACTCATGTTACTAGTTTCTCAATGATGTCCTGACTATGGGGTTTAGAAAAACAATGACGTATCATGATCATGGTTTTGTTTTGTCCTTTTGGAAATCATGTTACTAGTTCCTCGAGGACGTCTGAGAAACATGATTTAGAGGAACAACGACGTTTCATGACTTGTCCTTTTTATCTTTTTTCTGCTAGTGGTTGGTTATGACAAAATGACTAGGGCAACTGCACCCTTAGTATGAGTTATGTTCATCCTTGTCTATAACTGCTTGTCTTATGTGATGGTACAACCTTGCACACCTTGATTTATGTCATATCATGGTGTTTGTTGGCCATTACAATAATCTTCCCAATGATGATTAAGAGCAATAAATATTAAAGTCCTATGGTAAAGTTTTGAAGGATTTGGTCTAGGAACTAACATGCATCTCATTTTGTCTTGACATCTTCTCTCGTCCATCTCTCGATGATATCTTATGACATACAAAAACATAAGTGCATACATAATCATATAGGAATTGTATTAGGTCCATACATACATAATCCATATCAATAAAACATATACACTACATTCCATATCGCATTATACATAGTCATGCATTAACATAATTATAAACATGGCATCCATTCAAATAAATATAATATGCATATCATCATCATCCATGGCATAAAATCAGCATGACATACAGATAAACATGGCATTATCATGGCATAACATCATAAGTAACCATCATAGGACATACATGACATGACATATAAATAATACCATCATCCATCACAAATGCATAATCCACATAGGCATCAACATACATCATAATGCATAAATCAAATAACTTCACATAACACACATGTAGGCCACATCAAAACTGCATCATATATATAGCATCATCTCAAAAAAAATATAATGTCACAGGATAAAGTTAGGGGATATCCCAAAAATAGAGCATGCAGGCTCAATAGACAATACATAACATGTCATAACATAAAGTCTGAAACATGAAGCCAAATATAGTAAGCATGTCCCTATAAAATGCTCTCCTCACCCCCTCATGGTGAAGAGTGTGGTAACTAAGGACATGTGCCTGACACTGAGCTAACTGGTGGAACTATAATAACCTCTGTCTATGAACCCAATGGAACTGACACTGATGGCATCATCTCCACGGTAAAATGCATTTGTGATGACACTACGGCATGACTTTGTGAAGCCGAAGTATCTGTCACTGGAGACAGACCAGGTGCTGATCTATGGCTTGAACCCAATGAACCATGTGAGTGCCCTGACCTGTGACTAGAGGAGTGTCTGTGCTGGGACCTGTGACTCAAAGTATGCCCTGAAGAGGTTGAGCCCCTTGCATTGCTTCAGCTACGACTGCCACTACCTGTTTGTGTCTTGGTGAGAGTGGGATCTCTCATCTCAGCTGGCATGGCCTTCTCATATAACTGCCTGTATAACCCAAGCCGTACGTTGACCTTTCCAAACTCGCGTGCCAAATTCGTAGATGGTCATGTACATAGTCGTGCAAACTCTATACACCACTACGCTACCTCCTGCTGGTGGATCACTACCTAATCCCACTCTACTTGAGTCACCTCTAACTTTGTCCGTAGTGCTCTGACATGTGCAACACTCTCATCCAATCTCCACTGTAATTCTGCCACCCTCTAGTCTATCATGTCATCATGGGGCAATACTGAGTTGGATGGTACCTCCTCCTCTCCCTCCACCATGCTTCATCTCAGCAATCTCTCGACCTCATCAATGGCCTCATCCTCATCATCCTCCCCTATATCCTCTGACCCCCTCCTCCCGCGGCATATCAACATCCATCTCGGCCTCTAGTTGAACCTCCTCCTCCCTGACCTCCTGATCCTGTCTTGCCTCCTCCTCAGCCACATGCTCCTCCTCAACCATGTGCTCCTCTTGATGACCTACACCCTCCTACTCCTGTCTAGGCTCCTCCTCCTCTCTCTCCTCCTCCTCGCCTACCTCTGGGATAGCATCCAATGCCCCTCTCGCTGCATGTTGTCTCACCCTCCTAGCATGCCTCCTTCCATCTCTCCTTTGTCTCTGGCCATCCCCTCCATCATCCCCATCATCTCCACCTCTGCCTCTATCCCTACCTCCATCTCTCCCTCTGCCTCTACCTCTATCACCACCTCTGCCCCCTCGTCTAGCTCATGGTACACATGGTATGAATGATCTCTTATCAATCAACGCTGGCCCATCTGGATATGTCAGCGACACTGGTCGATGTGCCTACCACCACAAGTTTAGCGGTCGTCCCAGGATTTGCAATCCCACCCCTCCATTCCCATTGTTGCACCACTAGCCCATCAATCTACTGCATGGAAAAAGGTATAGGAATAGGCAGACCCCAAGCTCCCTCCCTCAAAGATTTGGCATACTCGGTTGTGCCTACCGATACACCCCGTTGCTCTCCAAACTGTCTCAATACACACTATGGTAGATACATCTCTATGATGAGATGACTCTGCACTATCTTGCCAATCAAATCTCGGTACTATCTGCATAAGCTGAGGTGGTCATCCTCATCATCCCACTGCTCACAGTCTCTGTAAGTCCTCCAAATGAGTGAGATCATGGTGTCAATTCGATGGCACCACCAACCTATCTCTTCCACCCTTGTCTGTTGTAGAGCACCGACATAGTAATAAGCATATGGCATCCCCTTTGCTAGCTGTGGTCTCTGGATAGGAGGTTAGAATATCGCCACATGCTCCTAAGCCCATATCATCAGAAGTGTCGTACCACATCTAATGCTCTGTGCCCTCCTGTAGGCCACCTCGTGGAGCTGATGGTAAAGCATGCCTAACAAATAGGCCCCTCAGGCATAAACAGTCTTGTCTCACCTCATGCCCACTAGAACATCACCCTAACCAATGGGAAACCTGTGTTCGCGGTGGTCGGGAATCAGTACTTCGTCGATCAATGTCGCTAGCAGTGCATCAAACCGGCCATAATGCTCCACCATAAACTCCCATTGAATCTTGTATCCCTCGATGCCAAGTCCGACACCGTTGTCATGATAGTAAGCTGTAAAAGTCTGATAATCATGTTGAGGGTCATAAACGATCTGCTCTCCTCAGATTGACAAATGTAGAACATGATAGACATCCTCCAGAGTCACGGTAGCCTCTCCGGTCGGCAAATGGAACGAGCATGTCTCTGAGTTCCATCTCTCACATAATGCAGTCAACAGTCCCCTATTTTCCTGGATAATGAGCATATAGGCAACATAATACAAACCCAGCCACATCAATTGTCGTCGCTCTCACGGACTCAGCTAATCTTGGAACCTAAAGGCCAATGGCCTGCTCTCCATTGTATAGATGGGCACTAGTTGTCTCTGCACATGGTCAAACAACACATCAGTACCTTGTAGATAATCATCATTATCTTTTGTGTCACTCAAATATCCTGTAAAGTTTGAAACCCATCAAAGTCAGCCTTGGTCAAAGTCAAAGTCAAATGTGTCACGAAGAAATGTTTGCATAATTTTGTACTTCATTTGCGTCGTGATATGTCGAATGCGTCATTCTAGCTGTCGTTTACGTCGCAACAGAGCGTTTGTGTCACAACTTTCGACATATGCGTCATCCAAATCATATGCGTCATTTAAAACATCAAATGCGTCACAATGTTACGAATGCAACATTCCACCTATCAATTGCGGCTCGCTTTGGTGAATGCGTCGCAATTTCTTGTGAATGCAACACAATCAGTGGCCCTATCCTAAAAATCTTTTGTGGTTGCATCATGACGCATCAAATGCATCGAATGCGCACACGAATGTGACTTACGTGCACGCATATACGTTGCAGTGCATTTGTTGTTGACCCTAAAACCCTAATTTTTGCACGAAAAACAAAAAATTGACAAAGTGGGGTAGGGGTACATACCACTGGCTTTGATCCCTTGGGTCACCTGTGGGTCCGTACGATCTCTCCACGATTCTTAGTCATTAGAATCACCATGTTTGCAATAGTCCTCTTCGCTCGACACTCTCAAAATTGCTAAGGTGAATAGTGAAAATGAATTGACTTTTACCCCTTTGTCAACCTATTTATAAAGTCAAAATGACATTTGTCAACTCTTTTATTATTGGAGGCCCTTTTGACCAACTTTGACCACCCTTTTGGCTACTCTAAACATGTCAGATTTTGAAACCGGTTGCACCATTGTCTTTCTGGTCATTAAATTGACTTATTGGGACACTTTCCAATTTTTTTTGTCACCTGGCCAAAATTTGAAAATTTTCCTGAGGGGGCATTGATACTCTATACCTTCGTTGGGGCATGTTTTGACTAATTTTCTTTGTCACAATGCGACATGCTATATTATGACAAAGAGGGGCAAAATGTAGACACATAAAAATGACCTAGGCCTACAAGCTCTATTTTACCACTTTTGTCTTAGCATAATTATGACATATAATTATGTCTTTGGTCCACATTTGACTGTTAATTAAATAATTTATAATTGTTTAATTAATTCATATCTCTTTTATTCTTCGTGATTATTAAATAAATAAATTTTATTTATTTATTCAATCGTCACTAAGGGTCTATTGTCCTCTTACAATTAAATAAATTTCTTAATTTATTTAATTACCTTTATTCATTTATGTCTTCTCAATTATTAAATAAATGAATTTTAATTATTTATTTAATGTCACTAGTTCTCATAATTAAATGGATTTATTAATTTATTTAATTATCGGTCATAATCCTTTAAATTAAATAATTATTTTTAATTATTTAATTACCTAATTTTAACATTTCTCTCATTTTTAAATAAATAAATTATTTAAAATGATTTCACATTAGTAACTGTCAGTTCATTTTAGTAAATAATCTGAAAATCTTCTTCCAAAAATCAAGTAATTGAGCAAATTCTTGATTTTCCAAATCTGCTTTTCAGTTCAACCTTTATCCTCTTGATTTTTTGAATCTTACAAATCAAGCAGTCTTTATCTTTTTAGCTAATTATCACATTTATTCTCGACTGTCGATTCAATTTTCTCAAATGACATCTGTACCATTCATTTAATGATTTTTCCCTAACCCTGATTAGGGATTGTCACATGAAATCTCATCCACTGATTTTAGGCTTTGTCAGCTTTCAATCTTGTTCGTCCGCCCAAAATTGCATTTTCTATAAAATGCCAATTTTGCTCACATTTTGACCACTTCTTTATTGCAAGACATTTATGCTTAGATTTTACTCACATACTTTGCACTTAGTTTATTGAATTTGATTACTTATTCATAGGAATTATAGTCATTTTTCATAGTCATAGGTATAGTCTTTATTTGTCATTCAAATCCTTCGAAACTTGCATAGGGCATAGTCATAATCATTTGCTCACACATACGAATCTGAGGGAAACATTCATACGCTACAAGCTAGAAGGTGCTATGGAGGTGAATCATGGAAGCAACAAGTATCTGGTATAATCTTTCTTGTTTTTAAGCTTTCATTGTATTTCATAGCTTCATTGGGTTTTTATATTCATTTAATCTTTGATATGCTAACCCTATCTGAAAAATACCCATTGATATAGGGGAAAATGAGAAAATCACATGGGAAAAACTCCTCTCCAAAAGAAAGAAAGGTGAACGAAGGACTGAAAATCCTCCAAAACAAGGTGAATGACTAAGAAGCCTCCAACCAAAACAATGTCCCAAAAAAGAGGAACATGAAGAACATCACTGGAGCATGAAGAAGTTGTAGACAATTGTCAAAAGATAACTGCTATAGTGCTAAAATGAAGAACCTCCTTTGAAAAAAATGATGATCATGATCAAGATAACAAGAATCTGCATGAGTGCCCCCAATGACACTACTTGAATCAAATAGCAAAAAAGGAAAACATCTAGAAGTCAAAGATAATAATTTGCATGATTTCCCCCAATGACACTACTTGAATCAGATGATAAACAAAGGAAAACATTTGAAATTTGAAGGTACAAATAGAATGAATCTACATGAGTGACCCTAATGACACTAATCAACATGCAAGATGCAAGTTGAAAATACAAGTACCAATAGTTTGAAGAACACTAATCAGGTGGAAGACAATAATCTACATGAGTGTCCCCAACGACACTACTCGAATTGGATGAAAAACAAAGGCAACACATATGGAACTCAAAGATACAAATGGCACATGAATCTAAATGAGCGGCCCCAACGACACTACTCAACATGCAAGTTAAAAATATAGGTACCAATAGTCTCTAATCAAATGAAAATGGAAGAACGTCTCCAAAAATAGAAATCGAAGAATATCCATATAGAAAATGCTCCATCTCACTAAAATGCATGGGTAACTATCTATTGCATCTTCCTATTACATAGGAAAAAGAACTAGATACATAGATCACTTCAAAAAATTAAACCAAGGAAGCATTCACACCAACAGTAGAAACCCCCCCATATTGTGGAAAGAGAGAGCCAAGATAGGTACACTAAAACCATGTGAAACCAAGAAGTGCATGTAAGAGAAACAACCTGCAAATAAAAGGGTGTGCAAATTAAGGCACACACACATGAGGCAAGAATCAGTAGGATTTACTAATATAATGGAAGGGGCAATCACTTGAGAAAGGTGTGATAGCAAGACAAAGCCAAACACCAACCCTCCCATGGCACTTTATATTATAATGAGAGTTCAAAAGATAAATTACATGCAAAATATGTCTACAATGCCTAAATAAGATAAAATACTATAAATACATGTAGAACAACCAAAAACAAGTTATCCCATACAAACGAAAAGTTTTCAGGAGCTAAGACATCCAAGTAATTCACCAAAATGTGAAAACATAAAAAACTAAATAAAATGTACCAAAAGAGAAATATAGAAAAATGACATGGATGGTTGCGAAGATCTCTGAAAGACCATCTAAAAGTTGCTAGAATCATGAACAATGAAGAAAAAAATAAAAATTTATGAGCTCGGGACTAAAAATAACACCTCTGACTTTAATAGGTTGTAGAATACACCAGAAGCAGAAAAATGTGATGAACCCACACCATTGGAAAGTTAATGGAACCAACTTTCCGATAATATCTTGTTCACCCAATTTTGTTATCGTACGCCTAAGTTATAACCAAAAAAAAAAAGCTCCTTTAGAGCACAAAGGGAGCCTAAAGGGGCCCTTGCTTGTTGACCATACCATTGACGTCAACATAATATTGTAATGTCCCCCACTTGGAGTATGCCAAAATTTGCCTTAAAGGACAATTACACAACATAAAATTGTTTTACAAATAATATTCCATAGTAAATTATATATTAGATATTGAACTTAAGAATAAATGAACTATTAACATTTATGAAATAATGAATAACAACTTGATTTTGAATCCAATATATATACTCTTTTCCAATAACCAATCATGGTAGGGATTGGAGAGAAAAGCATGATAGAACGCTAGAAAACTATTCATCATTGTAGAAACTGAAAATGTCTCAAGCCTGTAAGTAACTTTTTTCATACTAATTTCCATCTTCCATTCATAATTAAAGAATTTTAATTATTTAATTATTTTCTAAGGTCATATTCGTCTATTAACTAAATAATTATTAATTATTTAATTAATTCATTTTATCTTTATTCCTCTTTTGATTAATTTAAATAAATGTCAATTTATTTAAATTATGTCATTAATCATCCTTTTTTCCTCTATAATTATTCATTTTCATTTTTTCTTCTTTCTTCTATAATCAAATAATTATTTAATTATTCATTAGATCTTTTCCTCTATAATTAAATAAAGTTTTATTTATTTAATTATTTGTCATTTTATTTTCTCTATAATTAAATAATTGTTTTTTAATTATTTAATTATTAATCATTTTCCTCCATCCCTTATTAAATAATTATTTTTAATTATTTAATATTTTATTTCCCTCTTTCCTATAATTAAATAATAATTTTAGCTATTTAATTATTCATTTTTCTTCTCCTAAATTAAATAATTGTAGTAAAGAAACACATGTTGCCAAATTAACAAGATTGAAGGTAAAATTTTGATTAAATATATTTCTTTCCACTTTTTCTATTTTTGACAAATGACTTCTTTCTACATCGAGTTTTGTAGAGCGTGATTGTTTAAAAAAGAGACCATGTTTTAATAGAAGGTTAGGTTTTTTTATCTCCTTGGGAACCCTTTTTTGATAAAGAATGCATTTAATTATTTAATTTATTTATTCTTAGTCAAGCCCTAAATCTCAACTAATTTCTTGAGTTTTGGTCCATCCTTCCCATCCTTATCTCTTTTCTTCTCAATTAATCTCATCCATTGATCATCATACTGTTGGTTCTCAGTTGTGTTCATATGGTTTGTCCTTGATGTCAAAATCCCTTTCAGTTGATTCTACTTGTTGACAGTTTCAGATTGGTTTCTCATGCTTTATCTTGGTACAGTTTTGTCTATATGGTTTACATGCCTTGGCATTCAGTGGACAGTTTACATTCAGAATTTTAATATCTTATGGTACTGATCAGTTTGAGCTTCGTGCAGTCACAGGTTATCTTTTGTACATTGTTTCGGTGACAGTAAAAGAACATATTGGTGTGAAAATGCTAGGGTTTCCCCAATCCATTTTTCTGATAAATGTATGTGTTGCCTATCGGCAAGATGTTTTTGATGTCACAACGATTTGATTTTACATACAGGCAACTTTCGGCGTGACATTGATCGTGGTCTTGGCGACAGAAGAAAAGTCTATCGGCATGAGGTTTGTTCACCGCTGAGAGGTCTTACCGAATGAGTTGGGTCTCACTGACTAATACATGAAGTGGTGCATCGGCATAAGTAATCCCTATTGGCATGTTGTTTCATCAAGCGCTTTGTGTCTTGGCAACTGGCACAAGAAAGTACATATCAGCAAGAGCTGGGCGGTATTGGAATAGTTCTCGACAAAGTGGTTTTGTCTTGCCGACTGGGGCTCTTCTTCAATAGGTTCTCAGGGTGTGTCTTACCAAACATCACATCTAGAGTTTCACATCGGCCAGACTAGGTCTATTCGGTTTAGTATCTCAGCGAATTCAAGTGTCTCACCGACCGTATGCATATGGAGTCTTATCGGTAAAACTATTGGCTATCGATATAATGTCTTGGCGAGACCTTGTTGTCTTACCGATCAACGACAAATGGGTGCTTTTCGGTGAGATATTTCATTCGATATAATATCTTGGTGAGGTTTTCTTGTCTTTCCGACTAACAATGTAAAGGTGTGCATCTCGGTAAGAGTTGGGGTTTTCAGCGTGAGGTCTCGGCGAGTGACCTTCGGTCTCGCCGATGGAGCACAATGGGGGATTTTTTCGGTATTGAATTTGACTTGTCTTAGCAACACACAAGTGGATGAAGACTTTCAGAAAGACATGGTGTGCTCTACAAGAGATCTCCCTGACTTTGATATGTATCACCGATAGGACTTTATCAGTGTGAGATTTGTTCTCTCTTGGTGATTTGAGGTGAATTCGGGGTGTTTCGGTATGACATGAAACATTCTACAAGATGTCTCCCTGATGGTTTGAAGTTACAATGAAACTCATAAGATAGAAGGCTCGTCGGCAAGAAAAACCATGTGTCACGGCGACCAATGTGTATCATGTGGACTTTCAGTGAAACGTGGGGCAATCTACATAACGTCTCCTCGACAGCAGAATGTCACAGTGACAAATAGACGGATGATTGACAGTGATAAATTTGCTTTCGGCATAGGTATTGAACTGTCACGGTGACATGTTTGATCATGGGGGCTCTCGAAAAAACAAAGACTTGTCTACAAGATGTCTCTCTGATATCAAAAGGTTACAGTGAAGGCGAATATTGGGCATGTCTCGGTGAGAAAGATTCTTGTGTCTTAGTGACTGAAACAAATTTAATAGAAATGTGATCTCGGGGAAACATAAAGATCTTCGATATGGTTTCTCCCCGACGGTAGAAGGTCATGGCGATGCACAGGGACCAAAGGAACGATCAACGTTATAATTGCCTTCAACATACTTGTCTGGATGTCTCAGCAAATGGTTAATGAAGACTCAAAACACTATGGTCGACATCATGGATTGGCATCGAATCTCAGAACCGTTACATGGCAAAATATTCATTGAGTTTCCTTTTTAAGTAGTTATGTTTTTGAAATAATGGATGATTTGCAATTCTCTGGATAAGCGTTACTATTGATTTTTACCATCATCTACAGTCTGTCATTATTCAGCTTCATATTCAAATCAGCAAGAGAATCTCAGAATCTGGTGTAAAACGCTTTTTTGAAGATTTCTTCGTAACTAACATACTTGAAATGTATATAAAAACTAGTGTTGAAAACAGTGGTGGTGCTGCTGGCCTGTAATTCTGAGAGATAGTTATTTTGGCCGTATCAAGAGATGTATTGGAAAACTCTATAATACAGAGTTGGATTCTTAGAGTATGAGGTAGATAAGAGCGTTGAGTTTCTTGAGCTTACTTGAAAATAGAGTGATCCTCTGATATTATTATTGTAATTCTGAAATCTGAGTAAGGGGTTGGTGCTCCTTGAGATTGGTGTCTCTAAATGAGGGGTTGGTGCTCCTTGAGTTGGTATTAGCCTATAAGGCATTGTTAACAGTGGTTTTGAAAATTAAGCCAGTAAGGCAGATTAGGAGTGGTTTTTATACCCCAGGAGGGTTTTCCACTCGGCAAAAGCTTTAGTCTCTTTGTTCTTCTGTATGCTCTCTGCTTTTCTATGTTGTTGTTGTTTCAGTTCACTATTGGGATTATTACTATTCTCAATTATGTTTATGAATGATTACATTCAACTCATGAATGCATTAATCAGAGTAATATTGAGATCAAATCTGAGCCACGTTTTGGAAAATGCAAGATATCTCACTCAAATCATATTTTCATAAGTTGTCTAATAGAAAGAGTTAATGTTGTCATATCTTTGTGCTTTCAAAAGTGATTACTCTACTCTATTGTTGAAATAAAAGGAAATCAGAATGAAAAATCTTGGTCGAAGTTGAAAAATTGTTGACACTGATTCACCCCCCCTCTCAGTGTCTGTCCATAACTCCAACACATACCTCATCATTCAATCCTCACCCTTCATTTGAATTGTAATTTCTATAAAATCATGCTATCATCTTCATTTCAAGGTTAACCACAATCTTCAATATTTTGCTTCTCATATAATTCATCTCGAAGAACCACAATCTTCAATATTTTTCTATCATCCTTGAGATCTTACTACAACATCAAGCTTATCAAATATCTTGCATACTACAAATTCAAGAGAAAACAAAGCAAATGAAGAAAATCAATGAAGGAGAATCAACTATGTCATAGGAATTAAAGTTTTATTGCTTTACTAGTTGATTTTTATTGTCATTTTATGCTTCATTGTTAGATTAGGGTCTTCATAGCTTGAATTTAGGTAGTTTTGTGGTTGCTATCATTGATTCATATTTTTTGTTCAATTTTTTTAGTCTTACAAATTGGTGAACCTAATGTGAATCCAACATTCTTATTGTATCTTTATTTTATGAGGTTTTTCTAACCTTATCTTGTTGTTTTGTTCAAAATAATTAAGACTAACCATGTGTGGATCAGGTTGAAGACAAAACCCTAGGATTTTCCTAAGATTTCATCATATCTCCCAAATAGTTGCGACTTTTTTTATGATTTTTTTTTACTGCAAGTCAAGGATCATATCAAAAGCCTACATTCCAAAAATCAGGTTCAGGTCAACATTTTTGAGTGAGTTATGTTATTTTTAGTATTTTCCAAAGATCTCATAATCTCCCAAACAACTACAAATTTTATTCTAAATTTTTTACTAGAGGTTAGAGATCATATCATAAGCCTCCATTCCAAAAATTAGGTTCAGGTCGATATTTTTGAGTGAGTTATGCTATTTTTAGCATTTTTCAAAGATCTCATAATATCTCCCAAACGACTTTGAATTTTTTTTCGATTTCTTTACCAGAGGTTAGAGATCATATCATAAGCCTCTATTCCAAAAATTAGCCTCAGGTCAACATTTTTGAGTAAGTTATGATGTTTTTATGATTTTTCATAAATCTTAATTTTTGGTCACAAATCAGTGATTTTTTCAAAAAAAATTACAAATATGGAAAACTCTTTGAATTCCACAAGGGGTGTGTTCTTTTAATTTTTTAATTTGACCTCAAATAATTAATATAAAATCAAATCTTTGAAAATTGGTACTTCTTCATAAATATGCTCCCTAGGACTCAAATTAAGGAACTTTTATGAAATTTTTACATTTGTGGAAATTTCTCAAAATTTTATTAGGGGTATCTTTGCATTTTTATTTTTGGAGTAAAAAATATAGAAAAATAATTGGATCTTGTTTGACTAGGTCAAAATAAAAATAAATAAAAATTCAAATCGCAATATTGTGATGAGTAAATATTTTCTATACATATATTTTATTTCATCATAAGATTAATTTATGATTTTAGAAAGATTTTCATTATCAATCCTAATGTCATAAGAAAACAATTTTTGTAATACATCTCTTTTCTTTGGACTATCATGTCTGACATGTGTTCACACACTTGATTTGAGGAGGATAAAAGCTAGCTTGGAGCTCATCATATTGGATCAAGGGGTCTCGAACATAATTGGAAAGCATTAAATCTAGGTGCATTTGTTGTAAACTATATCATTTACATTCTAAGTAATCAAAATATTTGCTATCTATCATAAGAATAATCTTTCTTTAGATCATCTTGCTTGGTGTGTCTTCCACATATTGAATTTGGGCTTAAAATAAACTCCTTGTCTTTTAATCCCCAATATCTACTTATGTATGTCTCCTCTCGCATCCTAGTGATAACCTTGAGTGCACCAGAAATAAGTGATCTTGATTTTTATTTTTAGGAGGCCTACCTAGAGGAGTGATCACTCTAGGGGATGACCTCAATTCCCATGTTCTGGTGGAGTATAAATAGCAAGGTGTATATCAAAAGACATACCTCTTGGAAGTGAAATATTGTCAATATGGGCTAAGCCTCTAAGAATTTATACCTTAGAGAAGTGAAGGTGGAGAGTAGGTTACCCTTTCCTCCTGACTGTTTGGTGGTATTTCCTTTCATCTATGGATTTAGGCCTTACATACCCTTGTGGTATATAGAGGATACCCCTAGTTGAGCTTGTAAAGCCTAGTTGAGATATTTTGGCCATATCCCACTTGACTAGGCTTGTTGATGTGTCTTATGTGCTCGAGTATTTAAATATCCTTCCCCACTTGAAGCCAAAAGGGGACAAAATATCCAAATTGAGCCATATCAAAAGTGTCTTAATTTTTATTTTTTTCTTATTGCATCAAATGTCAAAATTCAAAACAAGTAAACAAGAAAGTCTAGAGGTTATTAATGTTCTTGTCATCCTTTCATTCTTATTGTTATATCTCTTTTCAAAAGAAATCATTCTCAAATAAAATCCATAACCAAAGGAACCATCAACAACACAACCAAAACTACCTTCCCCCTCTACCTCCACTTTCACAACAAAAAATGGATTCTCACCAACAACAAATCCCCAACCACCAAACATACCATTACCAAAAAAACCATCAACAACACAACCAAAACTACCTTCCCCCTCCACCTCCACTTTCACAACCAAACATGGGATCCACACTAGGTAACCAATCACCAGACGCTTAAACTCAACAACTCCAGGACCTCCAACAACAAGTGGCTAATTTTCAAACTAGGGGTTCAAACAAGGGATACATGTTAGAGGACATATGTCCTTATCTTTTTAATAGGAACATACCATCACAACCAACCTACCCATCATATAAATCCAACTTGGACCAACCTTCATTTTCTTGTGAGTCCATACCATCACAAACAACTTATCAATCACATCAATCCAACCTACCCATGTCTCAAAATTATCCAATCTCCACATATTCATGTACATCACCCTAATCACAACCACAAAACTTGTAATTCACAAATCCCTTCTACCAACAACCCAATATACCACCTCCTGCTTCACAAATACAAATACCAAACACAAACTTAAACCAACCAAACAATACCTCACTTCCACTTAGCCACACAAAAAGTAATCCTGCCCCATCAAATAATCAGGAGAACATACAAAGAGTTGCACCCAAGATAAAATACACCACCTATAATCCAAATAGAACATATACACCTTTAGGGGAACCTATTGAATTGATCTTAATGAAGTTAATTTCTTCTAATATTATCACACTTCCTAAGTTTATTAGTTATCAACCAAGATTTTTCAAACCGGCATGGTGGAATGATAATGAATATTGTATCACCGAGGTCACAAAACAAGCAATTGTTGTAGTCTTAAGAATCTTATCTAATACCTTATCGATCAAGTTGACATTACTATTGAATATCATCCCAGTAATTCACCTAATAAGAAATTAAGCATATGTTAAGTCAAATTTTCTAAGCATGATCAAAATCATCCACCTATGTTTAGCAATGGATCTTTTGAAAGAGATTACACTAATGATACATCCACCTCATATGATTCCATTTCTCCCGCCATTCCTTCATTCCCTAAAGCTTTACAAAAAAAATCCACACCATTTCTATCAACTAAATCACCTAATGATGAAACCTTTCAAGCTTATCCCCAAGGGCTATCCACAATAGATAATCATGAAATCCAAGCTAATTCATCTCTTGATACAAATTCCTTCTATGATTCAGAAGTACCAAATCCAACACCATAATTCACTCCATTATCAATCAAGACCACTCCAAAGAGCCCCTTTCCAAACCCATCCCTATCATGTCAAAATATTGAATCCATCCAAGAGTCCCCTATACATACCCAAACTCATACCCCATCTTTAGAATGGGATCCATGTCAAGAGAATAATCCAAATTATACTAACATAGATTCCCCCACATATCAAGATCAAAGCATCCCTTCCATACCCCCACATGATCCCCTTCCATCCATACCATCTCATGATCCCTCTCTAAATAAAAATAAAAGTACACTTCCCACCCCATCTAATGATACCCCTCCTAATCAAGATCATGATGTCTCATCCACTCCATCACACAATCCTTTTCTACCTAATGATCCCCTTCCGTATCAAGAGAAATATATCCCTTCCAACCCATCCCATGATCCTACCCCAAGTCAAGATCAAATTTTTCCTCCATATCCATCTCATGATCCAAGTATCCCTTCATCTCCATGTCATGATCCTAATCCTCCACAAGATCCCATCACCCCTATCCAAGCTACTAATGAACCCCATACCTATCAAATGGGTTCTTCCACTTTCATTCAATATAGTTTCCTCCAAGAACCTATCATTCCTTCAATTCCATATCCTCCTCAAAATGGACTCGCATCTTGTTTTCAAAACAAAAAATATCCCATTGGAAAAAGGATTTGTCAAAAAGTACATTATTAGGGAAAAGGGTTAGGCCTACATGAACAAGGCATATTATAACCTATCCAAATCCAACAATATCCTAATTATCATGGCCTTGGCTATAAGTCTCTAGATGTCGGTACTCCTTCCATCCATCCCAATTCAAAATCCTACCATCTAAATCCAAATATTCATATTCTCCATCCTCCAAATCTAGTTTGGGTCCTTATATTCCAAAGCCCAAGCCTTCATCTCTTACATCCATCTTGGGTCCTTATATTCTAAAACCAATTCCTTCATCCCTTCCATCCATCTTGGATCCTTATATTCCAAAGCCCAAGCCATCATCCCTTCCATCCATCTTGGGCCTTTATGTCCCAAAACCAAGTCCTTCATCCCTTCCACCCATCTTGGGTCCTTACATTCCATCACCTAGCATTCCTACTCTAAAATCCCGTTATCCTCTTTATCCATCACCTCATTTCCCTAATCAAGATCACCAAAGGCACACATTATTGAAATCCTTCCAACATCCTACCTAAATCAACCCATTCATAAGACCTCCATATCATTCCTCTCTATCCACCAATACCATTACTCTTGGAAGCAATTTGGATGTCAAAATAAAGCCAAGAATCCACCAAAATCAAAGGATCAACATGCCCCATCAAAAAGACATACAAAAACAAAGAAAAATATGATCCAAAATAAAATAAATAAATCCCAAAGGCCAAAAAGGCGCATGAATCAAAAATCAAAGTAAAAAACCATGTGGATTCCAAAAATACTCATAGAATCAATGCATCCTAAAGAAAAATCAAAATTGGCATCCAAACTTGCTTATCCAAAAGCTTCATCCAATCTTAAGTCCTCCATCCCATCTAATAATCCTTCATCACTTCCTTCCATTTTGGGTCCTTATATCCCAAAATTTACATCCACTCCTCATCTAGACCTCAAATTACAAAGTCCACGTTTTTTCCACAATTCCACCACCCTTCAAGGTGCATGCCAATGTTGACCTTTCCAACATTTCCATCCACTCATCCACAAGTCTTCTATCAACCCATCCATCATCCAACATCCATTTTCCATCCTTCCATCCCTCTCATCCAATCCTTTGCATAAATCCACATCCATCCACCATCTTTCCATCCATTTCATCTCCCTTACCATCATTCTATCAATGTCTATGAGCATACCTCCAATTGTCCATGGTCTAATGGAGCACATCTTCAAAGGATACCATCCATGGAACTAGATTCTTGAGTCCTTCCTCCATCTCCCTATCATGTATCCACTATCTTCTAAACCCACTTATCCATATTCTTATCCTTATCCATCCATCCTATTCCTAATTTTAAAAAAAAAAAAGCAAAATGAAAAAATGAAAAGTAAAAAAGTAAAGATAAATAATTCATCCAGTGGTGAAAACCACTTTAGTGGCACCTTGGATAGGTACCATGATGAAAACCTAGCAAATAGGTATCATGTGTAATCCACTATCCTCTTGCACTCTATACTTGGGGGCAAGTTTCATCCACGCTATCCTACCTATCACATTCCCCTTTATCCCTCATCTCCTATCCATTACCCTACTTACATTCATCCTTCCATTTTTTTCACCTTTGATCTCGACAACGCTAAGGATCTCCATAAATATCATGTCACATATCTACTTCACCTTATGCACACCCTTCAAACTATGTACCTTATCTTATCCATGTCTTATTTCAATCTTTGATATTTCTTATCCTATTAATGTCATATTTCCATTTTATCCATATCTTATCTATATCCTATCCAAATCCATCCCTTGATCTTGATAAAAACATATGGGCATATACTTCAAAACATGTTTTTGGAAAACTCTTGACATATCCATTTCTTCGGACCACATACCATTTAATTCACATTTTCATCATCACCATAGCCATATGTCTAACCCCTTAGCTTTGGAAAAAACATGTTATCCAATTGTGAGTTAGTCCTTGGAAATCAAATGGGCTCCCCATTCCATAATAAGTTACCCCCATCCTTCACCTATTCATTTTTCATTGCACTAGTCCATTCATCGAGTTATAATGTTCCATGCCTTGCTAGACACTAAGGTCAAGTGAATACATCTTTCTTGGAAATAATTCCTTACATATGTATTTCACCTCAATGGGTGATCTAGACATCTTCTATAAATTCATATATTCCAAAAAACCCAAAAAAAAAAAAAAACATATAAAAAATACAAAAAAAAACCCAAAAATTTAGAAAAATCCAAAAAAAAATCAAAACATTCAAAAAGCCAAAAATCAAACATTCCAAAATTCCAAAAAAATCAAAACATTCCAAAAATCCAAAAAAATCAAAACATTTCAAAAATTCAGAAAATTCAAAACATTCCAAATAATCCTCAGAATATTTAAAAACATCCAAATAATCCTCAAAAAACTCCAAAAACTAGTATGTGTCAGTCCAACTAGTCGAACTATGTTGCCTCTATGACTTCATGTAGGCAAGGTTATCATTGATGAGCTCCCGAGGCTTAGGTCAGTCCCTTAGGTTTTGTCATAACAAATAGTCTTTCTATCCATCACCATTCACATTCCCTCCATTTTCAAGGTTGGTCAAACTACATTACCTCCACGATTCTATGTAAGCAAGGCCATTAGCAATGAGCCCCTAAGGCTTTAGTTTGTCCATTATGTCTAGTCTATCATTATCCATCTCATAATAAATTGTCCCTTAATAAGGCCGCCACTTTGATCAGACATAAACAGGTCATCCTATAGAGAATTGAGCTAAAAAAATCTTGAAATAACATATGAACTATCCAACTAGTCTCTAATCCTCATCAATCAATTGCCCTATCATAATCTATTTGTAAAACCTTGTCCCGCAACCTAGAGGATGATACAACACTATGAAAGCGCAACTAATTTTTTTCTTAAAAAGAGTAACAATGACAAGCAAAGTAATCTATTCTAACCACATACATCCCTCTAGGCCATGCAACGCGTCTACATGTGAATTCCAAAACTTACAAAATTATTCTAAAACATAGCATATGAAATTAACTCATGATAACAACATACAACAAAGCATTAACCCATTGCATAATAATTAAACATGGAAATGTAATGAACATATTTCCACAGATACAACACCACTTCAAAATGATATATACAATTTTAATCTAACAATGAATAGATCATACATAATGTTACAATTACAACTCAAGGAATCCTCCTTGATTACAAATGAGGAATACAATACATAGTGTCCCACTGTTACAAAGAATATAAGAGAAGTACAAATCCATAGAAACACACGAGCTCCTCGAACTAGAAGATCCCTCCATCACGAACATGAAGAGAAAACCCAATAGTGTAAGGTGCACGCCACCCAGCCATGTGGTACCTGTAGGCCCAACCCCCGTGCTAGGAGATAGTAACAAGTAACCAAGACAAACCTACTACCTCTAGACATAGACAAAGTACAAAACAACACTGTACCAGTAAATACAAAGCATAGGGTTACATTGCTTCCAGAATCATTGAATCAAGAACAACCACTGTACAATACAAACTGACTATTGTCATAGGAGGAGTGTCATCACAAAGGTTGCATTGGTTATCCTAAGGAGAGCTTCCTAGGTCCCGACCCCCATCTTGGGTTATCCTAGTAACCTCTTACGAACTCTGGCCCCACATGCACACCAGTGCGGAATTGATTATCTTTTGAGAAGACAAGATAAAGATCTTGCCATTCCAGGCCTTCCCAACTCATCTCAAGTCTAACACAAGCCCTTGAGCCAATGAGCAAGGCTAAATATCAAGTTAAATGTATTAACTACCCTTTCCCCTAATATAGGTTATTTAATTTCCATTGATTAAACTGACTTCCACATGAGTTATCCTGGGACCACATTGTGTCTCGGCCCCCGTTGAAAGCCACTCCCCTATCAACAACACAATAACTCATTCTACAACCCAAAGGTAGATAGTGCACTAAAACTGATAATAACATAACACAAAAGATAACACATCCCTACAGATGTCCCATACTGAATCCAACTACGTGCACTACCCAAGGAAATCTCAAAGGGTGAATAACAAAACAACAACCCTTCCACAATTACAATCAATGGAAGACTTACATTTTCTCGGCAATAATATCCCCCCACAATACACAATTATAGAAATACTTGTAATAAAATAAACAATCTCTTGTAATTAAAAACACTAACATTCAGATTTCCTAAATCCAATAGAACAATATCTCATAATTAAAAATATAACGTTCAAGCATAACTCTCATTAATAATTCTACAACCAATTAAAACTAAATGTTTAATCTTGAGTTTTCACAACTACTCATATCGACTAACTCAACTTCACAATTAAAATAATTAATCATTCCTATTTAACTACACGTGCTTGCATGCACCTATCGTAATTATCAAACATTAAATAAATATATTTAATTATAAAATCATTTATACTTTTTTTCCAATTAACATTTAAAATATCTACTCATGCATTTTAAATTAACCATATATAAACATATTTAATATATATATACATTATATATATAATATATATATTAATAATTTAATATATATATTATACATATAATATATATACATTAAATATATTATATATAAAAACAATGGCACATATATATATATTAAAAAAAACATTTAAAAGAACATAATCGAAGGCAGATGAAAATAAACGCAGGCTGTGTGAATACAACCGCGACCTGCTAAAGGCCTTCCCCATACAGGGAAGCCTGGGCGGTGTGGGCAGCGTCAGCTCTTCCCCAAAGGGGAGTCGGCGCTGGGGTAGCCAGCGCTTCCCCTTCCCATACATTTTCTTAACTTAAATAAAATTCCATGAATTTCTCCGTACGGATTTCAATCCAGCTCAGGCTTAAAAGAAATAATTTTACAATAACTTTCTCAATTCTGTGCAATACACAAATTCACAAGAATATATATATATATATATATATATATATATATATAAACAAAAATTAAAAGAAGATGGTTTCTGATCAATTTTAAAGAAGGATTTTTCTACAGAAGAACATATCCAATTTTCACATAAAAGAGTTTCCTACAATTTTGATTTAATTTCATAGAGGTTCTAAGATTTATCTATAATTTTGTTTTGTATAAATCTATTTCAAATAATCAATTTACACAGAGGATCTAAATTATTTTTCTACAAAGGCTGTAACAATCACGACACTTTCTAACAAAAACAAAAGCTTCTAAAATGAAAGAGATCCTCTTCTAAACTTTTCCAATTTGCTATACAATAATAATTTAACTTTTCTCTTTCAAATTAAAATTAACAAAGTAATAAATAACCTGTTCCAAAAGATCAGACGATTCAGAGATTGATGTCGAGCTTCCCTTTAATCTTCAATTTGCCAAAGCTGCCAAAGCTTCCTCCAAAAGAATTGCCACTTCCCAGAGAACATAAATAATCCACAGCTAGGAATACAACAAACTGGATTCCTAAAATTATCAGAGAGCTTTAAAGATTTACAATTTCTTCAAACCACAAAACAATTCTCCCATTCCCAAAAACCTCTCTCTTTTTTCTCGTGAAAAAAATTCCTCTTTTCTCACAAATTTCAATCAATCTCTCTGGAAATCAATTTTAAGACAATTAGAAAACAAAACCTTCTAAATTCCAGTTAACACAACAAATATCTTTTTCCTTAACAACCAAGATATTTCTAAGATCTTTTCCCAAAATATGCATTTAAAATTAAAAAAACAATTTATTTAATTCAAATCTCATTTAAATCACTTATTTATTTAAATCCACATTTAATCTAATAATTAAAATTACTTTATAATAAATTAAATTTAATTAATTAATCAATTTATAATAAGGTCTCCATATTAATTAAATACTTAATCACAACTTATAATTTAATCCTTACAATTTAAACTTGCACGATAAATAAAATACCAAGACCAACATGCATAAAGAACATGACCAGAACACAGACTGACGACACACTGTGCTAAGGTAAAAGTTTGACAAGGTTAACCAGTTACTATCTCCCAATCAACATTACTGTTGAGTAGTGGACACACTCAGACCTGTGAAACCAGGTGAAGCCGTTGTCCAGTACTTGCAAACCTACAAACAAAGCAAATGTTGTACATGTATCCAGATAATAATTCATACACACCATGAAGAGAGAATCACGAAAATCACAGGGCACTCACAAACGAGTGATGCAATACCATCCTCTTCACCAATACAATGTCACATCAACTAATGAGATAAAATATCTATTAAACTATAATAAGCATGTATAGCAATGTCATCTCAACTAAGCATCTATGCAAACATAAAGCATGTCAAACATAATCACCATGCATATAATGTATCATCACATCAATATAGTCTATCATCACTCCACTGTCCATAATAGAATAACAATAACATAAAATAAGGTCTAACAAAGTATCTAGGCTGTCAAAGAAAACATAACAAATCGGAGGGGTGTCACACAATTATCCTAATCAATGATCATTTGTCTTATATTGAATGTTGCATCATCAAAACTAGACTCGACATCGTATACGGCATGCTTCATTTCCTGAAACCAAACTCAATCCTATCATTTGTCTTATACAAGATGTTGCAGTGTCAAAACCAAACTCGATGTCTTATATGACATGATTCATTTCTTGAAACCAAACTTTATCCATAATCTTATCATACAAACAATCATTGATTTGCAAGAAGATCTAAATGTTTGTTGAATTGTTTGGTCTAGTTAGTCTTATCTTTTTTATCTTATTTATCTTTGGTCATGTTACTATGCGCCTCGAGGAATTCCACAAGTGATGAGAGGGGTGATGATGGATCGTGACCTTCTTTTTCTCTTTGATTTTTGTTTGTAGTTTGTCTTGACAATATGACTGGGGCAACTTGGTTCCTTATGTGTGATTGGGGTTCCAATTGGTATAATCAAAATATCCTATGCAATTTAAAGGTCATCTAACGCTTTCTTGCATCAGGATTAACATTTTTTTTGGTTGACTCCTCACATATTCCAACAAGGTTATATAGTTACTAGTCTGTGTCATGACACTCCTTGTCTATCGTATGTTTGTTTTGCAAGGGATAACATATCACGCCTTGGTCTATGTCATACCTTGGTGTTCTTTATCCATTGCCATAATAAAGGATCTATGATGATAATCGTGCAATAAAATAAAAGCTCAACATCTATCAACAAGATCTCATCCCATTTCATCTCATCTAACTATTCTTCACTTCTTATTAATGTTTTCTTCTAGCTAACATTTCTTCTGTCAGTCCACACATTCATGCCTATCTAATTGACCTATCGTTAAATTTGCCAATTTTTTTGGAATTTTTAAAAAACTGTCAAATTTCCCAAGGGGGCATTATCCTACCCCACATTAACCAGTGCATATTGGGGTAGGTCCTAAATCAATTTTTTTCAATTATTCTTTGATACAATGCTCAAAATCACATTGTATCAAAGAGGGGCAAAATTTAGACACTGAAAAATATCTCGAGCCTACAAATAACATTTTTCATACTAATTTCCATCTTCCATACATAATTAAATAATTTTAATTATTTAATTATTTTCTAAGGTCATATTCTTATATTATTTAATTAATTCATTTTATTTTATTCCTCTTTTGATTAATTAAATTAAATTATGTCACTAATCATCCTTTTTCCATCTATAATTAAATAAATTATTAGGTATTTTTTTAATTATTCATTTTCATTTTCCCTCATTTCTTCTATAATTAAATAATTATTTTAGTTATTTAATTATTCATTATCTTTTTTCTCTATAATTAAATAAAGTTATTTATTTATTATTTTATTTTCTCTATAATTAAATAATTGTTTTTTAATTATTTAATTATTTATCATTTGCCTCTATCCCATATTAAATAATTATTTTTAATTATTTAATATTTTATTTCCCTCTTTCCAATAATTAAATAATAATTTTAGTTATTTAATTATTCATTTTTCCTCTCCTAAATTGAATAATTGTTGCAATTATTTAATTTATTTATTCTTAGCCAAGCCCTAAATCTAAACTAATTTCTTGAGTTTTGGTTCATCCTTCCCATCCTTATCTCTTTTCTTCTCAATTAATCTCATTCATTGATCATCATACCTCATCATTCAATCCTCACCCTTCATTTGAATTGGGATTTCTATAAAAGCAAGCTATCATCTTCATTTCAAGGTTAACCACAATCTTCAATATTTTCCTTCTTATATCATTCATCTTGAAGAACCATAATCTTCAATTTCTCTATCATCCTTGAGATCTTACTACATCAACATCAAGCTTATCAAATATCTTGCATACTAAAAATTTGAGAGCAAACCAAGCAAAATGGAGAAGAGAAATGAAGGAGAATCAACTATGGCATAAGAATTAAGGTTTTATTGCTTTATTATTTGATTTCTATTGTCATTTGTACTTATTATTATATTAGGGTCTTCATAGCTTGAATTTAGGTAGTTTTGTGGTTGCTATCATTGATTCATGCTTTTCCCTTGATTTTCCTAGTCTTGTTGAAAATGGAGGTAATTATGTAGCTTAATATTTTGTAAAACTATTGTAGCTGTAGATCTAATTAAGTATTCTTTATTACAATTTCTTTGTGGATGATTATCTATTTAGATTCATTTTACCATTTAGAGAAGTAGACAGAAGATTGTAGAAGAATAAGACTAGAAGAAAAGAGTTACACAACATATACCATGGAGAAACCCTTTCGAGAAACAAATCCACCAAGAATCAATGTATTATTTAATCTCATAATAAGATTACAATAATTCCAACCCTTGCTTGAGATGCTTCTTTTGCCTTCAACAATTCTTCTTCACAACTTGCAATAAAATATGATAAACTCTCTTCAATTTGCTACAATAAATAAACAATAATGAGGCTTGCAAACTCCAAAGAGTTTACAATTACAAAGCACAATGCTTATCTCACAAAACCCATGCCTATCCTTTGCAAGTAGAGTTTTACCATGAAGAACAATGTCAAAACAAGTCCATCCATTTGGGCATTCCAAACTAAAGTCATAAGTCAACGTTGATTCTGAAGATATCTTCTAAGCTTATCCTCAAATTTGGCTCCCAAGAATGGGCCCACTTAACTCAACCTTATGAAATATCTTATCATGCAAAAGTGTTAACTCCAAGATGCCAACTTGGGCACCCAAGGTGGGGTCCAAGTCAATCTCTGTTGACTGAAACATATCTCTTCACCATTCATGCAAATACAATGCATGATTGATCATCCCCTGTTAACTGAAAGTAGTAACCTGTTATCTGTCATGCAACTCAAGTCATTAGTCATGCATTCCAAGTCAACTGAAGTCAACTAGCATTCAGCTGAAACTAACTACATGCAACTGAAGATAACTGAACCATAACTAAATTGAACTAAACTGAACTGAACTAAACTGAATGAACTAATACTGAACTGAACTAAACTAAACTAAACTAAATTGAATTGAACTCCATGCATGTAAACATCAATCCCTAACTTCTAGGATCTTTACATGCATTATTGAAGTGTTGTCTTTTACTCCAAACAGTTAACTTAACTCAAGGTGAGTTCCACCTTCCATGTGGGTGCCCCATGTGCTCCTATTTTTTACGAGGTCTTCATGGGCGTCCCCACATGTTCCTATCATTTATAATTAATTAAAAATTCCAATTAACATTTTTATTTCATTCAAATTTAATCTCTTTCTAATCCTAGTGTTGGGGAACACTTTCCAAGGACTTAGGAGATACATGAAATAATGTTTAGGATTGCAATTAAATGGCATCCTATTCCCGACATTCTCCTACTTGACATTATACATTGCAATTATTCTAAACAAGGAATTGTATACACTCAAAATTTTCCTCATAATCGTCACAATATTCATCTATTGATTAAATAGATATTATTATTTACTTAATCAACTCATTCAATACTTTCTTCTATTCATGCATTTCATCGAATCATTAAACTGTCTCATGCTCGTTCACTATCCGTTTACATAAACCATCATATCCATCCCATGTTCATTCACTAACCGTTTGCATAAACAATCATTCCCGTTCATTTCTGTTCATGATTCATTTCATAAATGTTCATGTCCATTTGCATTATCATTCACATTCGTTTTCATAATATAGCATAATCGTTCATTATTGTTCATATCATAATAAATCTATTATCATACTGATCAAATATTGTTTCACAATAAACTAATTATCATAATATTTACATTTCATTTGGATGAATTGTTCACTTCATATTGCATTTCATTAGATCATTAAAATATTAAATAATTATCATCTCATTATCATTCATAATGCATTTGCATAATAAATCATAATCATTCATAAATTGTTTGATGATCGTTCATGAACCGTTTTATAATAAATCATTAATTACGATTATCCATATATTGTTTCACCATTCATTCATAGCATAAATCATTCTCGTTAATCATTTTCATTGCATAAATCATTTTCATAAGTCGTCATTAAATCATTAAAATCATGTCATAACAATCATTTACATATCCATATTCCATTAAATCATTATTGATCATCTTCATTCACATTTAAATCCATTTAATCATTTTATTTAATCTCATTATTCATAAACCTTTCACCATGCATTTATCTCCCCTCTTTATCATTTTCATTCACATGCATTTTGTTTAATCAAGGAATGTGGGATAAATTTGCATTTTCAGCTAAAATCTTTAATCCCACATTTCCCTCTCAAACACCTCTCCATCCTCAAAGATGCCTATTTAAATGGGATTCCTCTCTCATTTTCACCCCCACGAATTTGCATACTCATATCATATTTACATCTTGATTGCATTTTCTCATTCACCATAGCCTCTTTACTACATTTTGTGCTCACAAAATCTGAGAGCAAATGCATAAAAAAAGATCTTGGTGATAGGGAGACCATGGAGATTGATTTCATTTAAAAGCATTTCCATAGTTTTAGAAGTTTGTATTTTCATAGTTTAGAAGTTTGTTTTCATTCTGGTTTTGCTTTTAATTAGAATGACTCCATTGAGGTGAGTGTGAGATGGAGATTCTTATTCCATAGAATCCTCCATTTTTTAGCTCACACATTCTGGTGAACCCGACGTGAACATGGAAAAGAAAGACTGTTGATTTCCAACACCTTTTGAATGATGATATCTATTTGCATGGATGCTTTAATAGTTTTGTAGATTCGTCTAAAGTCTTGCATGTTATTCTTGCCTGCATTTATCTGTTTGTGAGTTGTATTTCATCCATGCTAAGTTTTGTGCGGATCTGAGACATTCTTCTTATAATTTTGGGCATAAAAATTGCAAATTTGAGGAGAGATCTATTATTTGTGCAAATATCTACACTCTGCTACTCAAATCATGTTAATATTTATATCAGGAATGTCTACTTAAGTTTTGAAGCTTCAATCTATTCAAATTTGTGTTCAAATTGAGTCGATTTTCCTCAAATGTTTTCTTAATCTGCATCTCTTCGAAGTCTCTAGCACAAAAAAATAATATATATCTTCTATTCATTTTTAAATATGCACAGCCAAATATGGTTATGTAATAGAAATGTGATCTAATGCTTTATTCGATCTCCAAGCACACAAGCTCTAGTCAATTTTTTTTACATTTTTGTCTGCTTGGCAAATGAATTTGTGTTCTTCTATGAGTTGCAACATTGACATATAAAAGAGGAAATGTCTTTATGTCTTTTAATATTGGGTGGTTTGTTTGAAAACTGCTTGCATTCTTATTGGTAAATGAAACAATGGTGAGAGTTGGTTCTAATAGACAAGAGATCCCATGGTACAAAGCATACTGTGCATATCTTGCCATCATTGCTTTCTAGAAGATCACATTTTTTTTCTTGCATTTTCTTAAAATTTTCTTAGACTTTTTCAACAAACCCATTTTGTGTGTGACCGACAATGCATTTGAGTTTTATTTCAACATGCTTATAACTTGTTTCAAAGCTTTCATCTTGGCATAGGCAGGGAGAATGCAAAAGCATGTGCTTGAAAGTTTCTCAAGTCTTTTCAACAAATCTATTTTCTACATATCCTACAATCGTGGCATTCATGAGAGGTTGAAGATTTGAGTTCTACACTTGTTGCTTCATTTGCTTATCAAAATTCATTTCAACAAAGCCATTTTGTGCATATTTTGCAAATCATTGCACTCTACGAGAGGCTTGCACACCTTGTCTGTGTTCGTTTTTTATTTGGTGCATATCCTCTAATCATTTCATGGCGAAACAACTATTTTGAGACAATTTTCCTACAAATCTTCTATATATAGGTCCAACGTCTGAAGGATGCTTAAATTAGTCAACATGCAATTCTAACTTCTCCTTTAACCTTGATTTTCTATAAATTTTAATTTAGCATTGATTGGCTTTATTTATTTTTTTAGTTTGCTATTAATATAGTATAGGTTTTTAATTTGATTTAGTTTTTAATTCAGTTTAGGGTTAGCTTGATTTTAATTTTATTTTAATTTAGTTTTAGTTTAATTTAAGTTAGTTTTTAGTTTAGTTTCTAATCTCTCATTTGGTTAGATTTTTTTAATTTAGTTTGGATTTTAGTTACTAATTTAATTTAGTTGATGTAGTTTAGATTTTGCTTTTTAGAGTTCTTTTTTCTTAATGTAGATTTTAAATTTAACTTTTAATTTAGCTTTTAGTTTAGATTTTTAAATCATTAAAAATCATTAAATTAGATTTTAGTTTAGATTTTTAAGTTGGATTTTTAGTTTAGATTTTTTAGATTTTAAATCATTTAATTTGGCTTTCTAAATTAGATTTTTAATTTAGAGTTAATTTAGAATTTGGATTGGAAAATGGAGCGAGCAGTGAGCGAACAATGAAATTTTGCAGGAAGGGAGGACACCAAAAAGAAGTCTAAATGTGGCACGATTGATTCTTGCCAATGCGATGGAGACGTGCATGGTGGCTGTTTAACAATAGATCTATTGGAAGAGGCGGCCCTGGATGTCAAAATGTTGGGTGAGCTAGCCATTATTTGCAGGGTCATCAGTCTGAAGCATTACCGCAGCAAGATCAGTGATTGGATCTCCCTTAACTGGAAAAGGGCAGCAATTGTAAAGTTTCTCCCCAAAGGCTTCTTTGTCATAATTTTTACCTCGTTGGAAGACAGAAGGGAAGTACTTCATGGCGGTTTATTGAGTATCTCTAAGTTGCCGATTTACATGGAAATATGGAGCCCTAAATTTGACTCGCTCAAAACTAATATATATGACAAACCTACTTGGATCCATCTTTACAATTTGTCGCTTGAGTATTGGGTTGAAGATTGCCTCACAAAGATTGGGAAAAATTTTGGCACCCTCATAGCTATGGATGCCGAGCTTTTGGATGGCGATTCATATTTATATGTTAGGCTACAAATTGCAGCCATATCTAAGATCCCCCACGAATTCCAAATTTGTTGTGGCAAGAACCATTAGCTAATATTAGTTGATATTGAAGAAGACAAATCTTTCTCCCTGAGGTGTCGTTGTAGAAACCATAAGGAGGCTGAATGCAAAGTTTGCCCCAAGGAATCAAAGGCTTGATATCCTAAGCCGATGAACTCCTCAAACCTAGTCACATGGCCAAAGAAGGAGATGACTGTGGAAGAAAGAATTGATGAAAAAAATAAGTCGAAAGATGATTCACCAAATAAAGAGCACTCATTTTTGGATTCAAGATCCAAGGAAAAATCTCTGCATGCTTCTCTGAACTCAAAAAGGCCAGTGGGATCTCAAAACTCTAAAGCTCAGGATGGTGGTGAGCAGTCTCCACATAGGGAGACCTGGCTTGTGGAGGCCTCTTCCTCGAAGCTGATGGAGGCTGAAGTGAATATGTGGCTACCAGAAGATGGCATAGTCAAAATAAATGTGCTAGATTCTTATGAGTTGGAGGGTTCAGATGGTGAAGATGAATTGGATTTAGTGGACCCAAGATACATCATCCAATCTGCTACTTGTCTCTTGAACAAAGGGAAAAAAGGTAAAGGCCATAAGATGCTAAAGCAAAAAAGAGATGAGGAAGCATTGAAGAAAGGTCTGCCCAACATCAAGGATTTTTTATTGTCCAAGGGAGCGAAGATCTCCCTTGGAGGGAAATGAAGTTTCTCACATGGAATCTTAGGGGCTTAAATGCCCCTAAAAAATGACGCTTAATTAAGCGTCGTTTGGAGAAAAGTACTGTTGATTTGGTGTTATTATAGGAGACAAAAATTAATGCTTTGGATGGTGGCAAATTTTGTAATTTCTGTCAAATTTGGGTTGGTATATTCAATGATGTTGTTGGGATAGCTGGTGGGTTAGGGATCCTTTGGTCCCCCAACATGGTGGATTGTTGTCTTGTGGAAGCAAATCAACATTGGATCTAGTGCACCATTAGAAATAGACAGACTGACATCCATTTTCCTTTATTCAATGTGTATGGTCCAACAAAACCTAAAGAAAAGTTAGCAGTATGGAAAAGTCGGACATAGAGGATTGACCAATTGAAAGACAAAAAAATCATAATCGGTGGAGATTTCAATGCAATATTGGACAAGAAGGACAAAAGCGGTGGTGTGAATAAGGAAACCAGGAGTATGAAGGAGTTCAAAGAATTCATTTGTTCCATCCATGTTGTGGAATCGATTCCCAAGAATGGGTTGTACACTTGGACCAACAGGCATGCCAGATTCACAAACATATCAGAATGACTGGATCACTTTCTTGTTGGAGAGGATTGGGTACAGGAGGATTATAGGTTTGAATTGAGTATTCTACCTATTGTTGTTTTTGATCATTTCCCTATCTAACTAGATCTTGGTTTTAATGTTCGCCTAGTAACTAGTTATTTTAAATTCAAATATATGTGTTGGTGTGACATGCACCTCATCGAGTTGCTAGAACAATGGTGGTAAGAGGATCTGTGAGTCTCAGGCATGACAAGCTTTTTCTGCTTTGTCAAGAAGTTAGCCAATATAAAAAAGAAAGCTCAAGGATTGGAACAAAACTTCGTTCGAAAACATATTTAAAGAAAAGGAGACAGTTGAAAGGGACTTGGAGGCATTGAATGAATATGTAATCCAACATGGCATGTCACAAGACAAATTCCAAATAGAAAAAGATCTTAGAGGGAGACACATGAAATTATTGGCACGTGAGGAGGCATATTGGTGTGATAAGGCACACAAAATTTGGCTTCAAGTTGGGGACTCCAACACCAAGTTTTTCCATAAATCAGTAAGATCATGCCAGGGAAGGAATAATATTGATAGCATAAGGAATTCTGATGGTGTGCTAGTCACCACCTGAGATGAGATCGAAGCAGAGGCCATAAGATACTTCAGATCACTATTAGTTGATAATCAAGATTTTGGTACCATTGTGGATCAAGCCATCCTCTCCTATATTCCTTGTTGCCTATGTGAAGCTGACAATCAAATGCTCTATGAGCCTTTCATGAAGGAAGAAGTCAAGGCTAGAGATTTTGACTTACATCCGGACAAGGCCCCAGGTCCCGATGGTCTAATGGCCAAATTTTATCAGAATTGTTGGAAGTTCATGGGTGAAGATATATGTAAACTCATTGAAGATTTTAGGGTGAAGAAAAAATTTGTTAGAGACTTGAACAACACTGCCATTGCTCTGATTCCAAAGAAAATAGATAGTCAATCATTCTCAGACTTTCGCCCAATGACACTTTGCAACGTAGCATACAAAATTTTGGCCAAGGTATTGGCGAACTAACTAAAGAAAGTACTGAACAAGATAATATCAGTGGAACATAATGGATTCACCCCTAGACAAGAAATAATAGACAACATCATCACCTCTACGGAGACCATCCGTACCATCATTTCAGAAAGGAAGCAAAGCATGGTTATCAATTTGGATGTAAATAAGGCATACGACTATGTCCATTGAAATTTCCTACTAGAAGTAATGACAAGGTTCGGGTTTGCTGCTGAATGGGTAAGCATGATAAAGTTTTGTATATCCACTCCCAGATACTCTGTAATTGTCAATGGTTCGATGTGCAATTTTTTTGAGGCTACAAATGGCTTGATGCAAGGGGATCCCTTATCCCCCTTTTTTTTGTTATAATGACCAAAGTAATGGGAAAACATATCACAAAATTGAGGCAGTCCTTGATATGGAAGGGTGTTTAGATAACAGAGGATTTGGATCCCGTCACTCACTCACAATTTTTTGACGATACAATGCTCCTCGCCGAGGCTTCTGTTAGGGAAGCAATAGTCAAAAGAATGCTCTTGAAAATTACTCTGCCACTTCTGGGAAGATTCTGAGCAAGAAGTCAATGATATATTTTTCAACACCAAAGGCACATTAAGGAAGAAAATAGCAAATATCTTAATATTTTCAATTGACACATTACCTTCCAAACAACTAGGCGTACCTATATTTCAAGGTACCTGTAGGACAAAACACTGGGCATAAATGATCGAAAAATGCATAAGGAAAAAAATAGCTTGGAAGAGCAAGTGGTTAACCCTAGCTGGACAAATCCTCATGATAAAATCGGTACTAGCAGTTGTACCTATATGCACAATGTCCTTCCTAGGAATGACCAAAAAAGTGATTAGTGACATTGAAGGCTTCATGAAGAAATTTTTATGGGAAGGTGCCAAAGATGTAAAGTGCATTCCATTGATCAATTGGAGCACCGCTTGCTAGAGCAAAGAAGAAGGTGGTGCTAGTCTCAGATGGATGGAATATCAAAACAAAGCATTAGGAGCCAAATTGTGTTGGAATATTTATAGAAAACCGAAGAGCTTATGGTGCAAGATCATCAAAGGAAAATATCTAGATGAGCCCTCTCCCAGTCAGATTTTAACCATTGCCAATTTAGATGGGGGTTCAATGATTTGGAAATTCCTATGGAACTGTACGGATCTGATTGTTGATCATTTGTCATGGAATATAGGGGATAGTCAAAGTGCAAACTTTTGGTTCAATTCTTGGAACAAACAAGAATCATTGTCTGATACAATTGGTGATTGAAGGTGGTTGGAGGTGGTAATAAACAAGAATGGATGCAAAGTTGCTAACTACATCAAACAGGAAGACTACTTATGGGGAACTGTCACAGATTGGATTGATACAAAAGATTTCAGCATCATAGAGGAAGACAAATATTTATTATGGGAAAAAATTGGACCTCGACGCATCTTACTCACATAGTGCGAGGATGAAATTATTTGGACTAGAACAAGGAGCAGGGAATATTCAGTCAAAATTGGATATAAAATGCTATGTGCCCAACAATCAATTCGGGATCGGTCGACTAGGGCCTATTGGAACAAGCATGTTCTACCTAAGGCCAGGGAATTCTTATGGACCGCTCTACACAAGCACATATTGATAGGCCATAGGCTGAAAACAATTGGTATTCTAGGCCCAAGTCATTTCCCTTTATGTCTTTGTCAGGAGGAGAACAATAATCATCTTCTACTTGATTGCTGCTATGCTTCTACGTGCTAGGATTGGTTATGCAAATCCCTAAATTGGCACTCTGCATGTCAGAACGACTTAAAGGAGTTCATACAAAGTTGGACAATGGAGAAGAAGAGGAATGTTTGGGTGATGGCATAGGAAATTACACCTGCCACAATAGTATGGCATTTGTGGAAAGAAAGGAACTGCAAAATCTTAAAAAATAAAGAGAGATTGATGGAAAACACAATAAAGAAGATTGAAGAGAGCATGTGTGAGCAAATGAATTCAAAAATGGGAAGACCTAAAGGTACATGGATCATGCAATGGGATTTCCAATTACAGAAGGTTTGGCCATCACTCAAACCCCCAAACTTGGCTCCTCCAATAGAAAAAAAATTAAGGGCAGGTGCAAGATGGATTCCACTAGGTACGGGGAGATACAAACTCAACTTCAACGATGCTTCAAAAGGAAATATGGGAACTTCCAAAATTGGTTGTATTATCAGAGATGAGCATGGTAGGTGCATTGGGGCAGTGGCTAAGAACTCTAGAATGGCCACCAATAATAAGGTTGAAATGGAAGCTTTGGCTCAGGGACTAGCCCTCAGTGAAAACTTAGGCTGCAAGGCACTGGACATAGAGGGGGACTCAATGATCGTCATAAATGTTGTGGGGAAAGGCATGACACAAAATTGGAAGTTAAAGGGAAGATTAGAGAAAATCAAAACCAGTTTAGCAAAGTTGGACAACTATACTATCAAACACACATACAAAGAAGGGAACACTTGTGCAAATTGTAATCAAGGGAAAATCCTAAAATTATTGTTAAAGTGGGTTAGCACAATAACAGAAAATCCTATGAAAATAACAAAGTACAATGGAAGTGAGGTGAAGACAAAAGGGATAGTGTTACCCTATGTCTCCACCTTCCATGATTAACCTCTGTTACACCTCCTAGCTTGCAGATAAACAACAATGCCCTCAGATTTATGAGCAACTATGACCAAAGACTAAGCCCTATGCAAGTGTTGAAGGATTTGCAGAAAATAAAAATAACCCTACAATGAGCTAAAATGGCTGAGACTGTTAATGACTATGACCTAAGTTGACAGCAAATTGACATAGACTAAGAATGCAAGAAGTCAAAATATGCTAAAGACTGAGAGCTAAAGACTGAGAGAGAGATGCAAATGAGGTCAAAATTGCCCTTTTATAAAAATTGCAATTTTGAACGTGTGGCCAGGATGAAAAGATGACAGGAACCCTAAGATCAATGCTTAAGATTGAATATTGCTGTGTGCATTAGGGTTAGGTCAAAATTAGGGCAACAGGTAAGGATGAAGGGTGGAGATTGAATTATGAAATAATTCAATCAACGGTCGAAAATAAATGAGAAGTCAAAAGTCAAGAATTAAATTGGAAGATAATGCTGGCACGGACAAAGAGGTTGCTGGAGAAATTAAATAATAAGATTTATTTACTCCAGGTAACTAGCAAGTAATTAAATAATAAAGATATTATTTAATTATGGAGGAATGTGATAAAAGAATTATTTTGAAATTAAATAATGATTTTAATTCAAAATTCAAGAGAATGGCTAAATTAAATAAATCAAATTTATTTAATTTTAATGGGAGAAAAAGCTAATGATTAATTAAATAATTAAATGAATTATTTAATTATAGTGGAAAATGGACAGAATTAAATAAATAAGAATTTATTTAATTTTTTAGAAGAAGGGGACTTAATTAGTGACGTAATTAAATAAATAAAATTTATTTAATTAATCAAGAAGACATAAATGGTAAAGGGAAATTAAATAAATTATGAAATTTATTTAATCAAAGGAAGACTTTAGATAATTAGTGATGTATTAAATAAATAAATAATATTTATTTATTTAATAATCAAGGAGGAACAAATGACATGAATTAATTAAATAATTATGAATTATTTAATCAATAGTCGAATGTGGACCAAGGACATAATTAAATAGCTTAATTATGCTAGGACGAAAGTGGTAAAAATGAAGCTTGCAGGCCTAGGTCATTTTTAGGTGTCTACATTTTGCCCCTCTTTGTCATAATGTCGCTTGTCGTATTGTGACAAAGAAAATTAAGTCAAAATATGCCCCAGTGAAGGTACGGAGTATTCTTGCCCCCTCGGGAAATTTTCAAATTTTGGGTCGGCGCCAGAAAAATTTGCAAAAGGTCCCGATAAATCAATTTGGTGGTCAGAAAAACAGCGGCGCAGTCGGTTTCAGATTCTGACATGTTTAAAGCAACTTACGGGGAGGTCGAAGGGGCGGAAATGAGCCTCCAGTATAGACTGCAGTTGAAAAATGTCATTTTCACCCTATAAATAGGTGGTCAAAGGGGTAAAACTCAATTCACTTTCACTATTCACCTTGCAAATCCTGAGAGCTCAGAGCGAAAGACACAGCAGCTACGATGGTTATTCCAGTGACAGAGCACCGCGGAGAGATTGTGAGGACCTTCAGACGGCCAGAGGGCTCAGGACCAGCGGTATGTACCCTAAACTTGCTTTGTCATTTTCTCGATTTACGTGCTTTTTAATGCTTTCTAGGTTAGTCAACGGATGCGCCGCGACGCATATGCGTTCGCGTAAGCCGCAAGTGACTTCGCGTTCGCCGCATTTGATGCGTCGCGACGCAAGTGCATAGAACAAACAACCCGCACCGGCGGTTTGCGCCGCATTCGATTTTTGGTGCGACGCAAGTGCTAAACCGAATCGCAACTGACCGCTCGAAAGCCGCAATTGCGATGTTGCAACGCAACTGCTTATTTCAATGCCGCAAGTGAAATGTCGCGCCGCATTCGCAAGGTGGCGACGCAAACGCCTAATTCGCGACGCAAGTGTAATTAAGCGACGCACTTGACTGGTTCAGACGCATTTGATTTTTCGAACGACGCATTTGTGTATTTGCGACGCAATTGCGTTTTTGCGACGCATTTGCCTGTTTTCTTTGCTTTAACTTGTTTTAATTCCTTCATGCCCTAAGTTATTGTCCAAGACGGTCACTGTTGTCCACAAAAGGTGCTGATGCCGTGTTCGTCTTTTTGCAGAGGCAGCTTGCCCCTATTTACACGAGGGAGAGCAGACCGAGGACCTTTCGGTTTGGCGATCAGCTAGGCCCGCGAGAGCGGCGACGACTGATGAGACTCGGCCTATTCCATGTTGCATTCATGCCCGCCATTCGGGCGAACAGGGGTTTACTGACGGCGCTGTGCGAGAGATGGCATTCAGAGACCTGTTCCTTTCACCTGCCGACAGGTGAGGCTACGATTACTTTGGAGGACGTCTACCGTATTCTCCGGATTCCGATTCGAGGGGAGCGGATCGTGTACGATCCTCGTCATGGCGAGCAGACCTTCCGTGCGTACTACCAGGATCAGGGTGCCGGACTCGGCATTGAGGGTTACGAGATCCATTGGGATTTCCTGGCGGAGCATTACAGTCGCTTTGATGCATTCTTGGCGACTCTGATTGGTGGCATCTTGGTTCCAGACCGACGAGGACACGGATTTCCGATTGGCTGGGGGGATGTCATGGTCGGCATGCGACGAGAGAGGACAGTTTATGCATGGGGTCCTTGTTTGCTGGGGACACTTTATCATCAGCTGCATGACGTTGTGTACAGGAGAGGAGAGAGTATCTCCTGTGGGACCACACTGATGATGATCTGGGCATGGGAGCGTATTGCCATATTCCGCCCTCCTATCGACAGACCACAGCTGGCCGCGGGGATGCCTTACTCCTACTACTATGCCGGCGCATTACAGCAGACCCGTATGGGTGAGACAGGGTGGTGGCGGCATCGGATTGATACCATGGTGACCTTCATCTGGAGACCCTACAGGGATTGTGACGTATGGGATGATGAGGACGAGCACCTCAGTTTTTGCAGGCAGTATCGATACCTGATTGGCAGGACAGTACAGACGTCGCTGATGATTGAGATGTATCTGCCACAGCGTGTACTGAGACAGTTCGGGGAGCAGCAGGATGTACCCATGGGGACGGCAGAGTATGCACGATCGTCAGAGAGTATGCATGGGGGCCGGCCATCCCAGTGGCCTTCGCGACACAGCAGATTGACGGGTTAGTAGCCCAGGCCTGGGGTTGGAGAGGTGGGGCAGCAGATCCAGGTACCACACCAGCCTATGATCTATGGTGGCACGCACGCCGACCTGTACCATTGACAGATCCTGACGGGCCAGCACCAGTTGACAGGCGGTCCGTGATTCCACGAGTACCGCGAGCCAGACGGGGGGGCAGAGGCAGAGATGGGGGCAGAGGCAGAGGTAGAGGCAGGGGCAGGGATGGAGATGGAGGGAGGGGTGGTGATGGAGGGAGGGACGGAGGCAGGGGTGATGATGGAGGACGAGGTGGGGACGGAGGTCGGGGTGATGATGGAGGTCGAGGTGGAGATGGGGGCCGTGGTGGAGACGGAGGTCGAGGTGGAGATGACGGAGGAGATGGCAGGAGGCGATGGCGGGACGGACAGGTACCAGGTCGCAGGGTGCGACAGCGCATGGCGAGGGTAGCATTAGATGCTATCCCCGAGGTTGGTGAGGAGGGGGATATGGAGGAGTAGCCCAGACAGGAGATAGAGGGTGAGGGGAGACAGGAGGGGGAGCCAGAGGTGGGGGGACGGGAGGAGGATGTCAGGGCCCTAGAGGTGGATGTGGCAGGGGAGGAGGCGGAGGGGGAGAGACAGGAGGCGGAGGTGGAGAGACAGGAGATGGAGGTGGAGAGACAGGAGACGGAGGTGGCAGGAGAGGAGGATGAGGATGATGATGATGAGGATGAGGCCATAGGTGAGGCAGAGAGAGTCCTCAGATGGCAGATGGTGGAGGGTGAGGAGGAGATACCATCTTCAGAGTTGCCACCGGATGCGACGGTTGATCAGCGAGTGGCCGATCTGCAGCAGAGGTTAGATGCCAGCCAGGCACAGGTGAGATCCTTACAGTCAGCCCTAGAGGTAGCCCGTGTGGAGCGGGATCAGGCGGTGATCCGCGAGTGATCTGCCACATGGTGCATGTAGCTGCGGCCCTCCTGCCTCGTGACCCATAGGGAGCACATGGCTCGGAGCTGGCTGTGGTGAGCACGAGGCTGTGGCCAAGACAGATTTTGGCATGAGCAGGCAAAGGCTACCAGAGGCAGCCGAGATCTCACCTCGCCCGATCATGCACGAGGACAGCAAAAGGGGACAACTTACCGCAGGGTGCGGGTACTAGGAGCCACAAGAAGGTTTCCGAGGGTCGACTTCCACAGTGACAATACATCGTGCCATTGCATCACATCACTCCCCGCAGTATACTGAAGTCATCATTCAGACACGCCTGTGGTTCTACTTGCCCACCGTAGGTCGACAGGTCGCCCACCAAAGGATGATCCTACCACTTTTCGTAGGTCCAAAGAAAGCAAAGGACCTCACGTGTTTACCATCAAGCAGATGATGCCCTATTCAGCTTCCTCATCCTCATGCCCATTGTGGCACTACAGGACTGGCCCATTGTTTCGGTGAGTTGTTGACAGGGCCTCAGCCACCACCAGATTCTTCACCCTGAGGGGATGATGAGAGCCTACCCTAGGGGCATATTTGTATTTGGACACATTATGTTTATTGTTGAGCCTACGAGCTCCATTTTTGGGATATCCATTGACTCTATCCTGTGACATTGCATATTTTTGCGATGAGATTTATATGATGATGCAGTTTTGATGCGACCTATATGTGTTATGTGATGTTCTATGCATTATGTGTGTATGATATATGATGCTTAATTTATGATTCCATTTATGTATTATGATGTCTATGTGGTGATTTGTTTGTTGATGCCATGATGATGCAGTATTCATATGCTTATGTTAATGATGTGCATGATGTATTTATGTAAAATATGCCATGATGATGATTATGTTAATGCAATGTTTGTGATTATGTATATGATGTAATGCCATGTATGATATTATTTAATGCCATGGATGATGTATGTATGGCCCTAATGCAATGGATATATCATGTATGCACTTATTTTTTTGAATGACACAGGATATCATCGCAGGATGGACGAGAGAAGATGGCGGGACTGATGAGAGAAGATGACCAGACCAAAGAGAAGAAGACATGAGACCTATGAGAAGATACAAATCCTTCAAAAACTTTACTATAAGACTTTTAATATTTATTGCTCTTTAATCATCATTGGGCAGACTATTGTAATGGTCAACAAACACCAAGATATGACGTAGATCTAGGTGCAAGGTTGTACTATCAAGATGCTGTAATAAATACGCATAAGGATGATATGACTCATACTAGGAGCATGCTTGCCCCAGTCTTGTCATCATAATCAACCACAGGCAGAAAAAGACAATGACAGATCATGAAACGTCGTGGCTTCTCTAAATCCTATTGCCAGGACATCCTTGAGAGACTAGTGACATGATTGCCAAATTACAAAATAAAGTCTCTATCATGATATGTCGTTGCTTTTCTAAATCCCAAGATCAGGATCTCGCTGAGAAGCTAGTAGTCATGCATGTCAATTGTCATGCTACATCGCTGCTTCTCTAAATCCTGCTTAGTGGGATCTCAACAAAACTAATAACATGATAAGAGATGAAAGACAGCTGCCAAGTGTCGTCATGCATCCGGGTAGCCATTGTCAGCGTTTTACCCATGTCAAGATGTCTGAATGTTTAAAGTTTTGATGACCTTGAAAATGTCGAGACTTGGTGAATTCAGGAAGGACACATCCTGAATGATGCCGAATGCCGGGAGGATTTGATCCCTAATGGTCATAAGGGGTCCCTCAAAATAATGACGATGCCTAGGAAGGACACATCCTAAAGCATAAATGACAGAGTTGGTTCTTCAGAAGGACTCATTTGAAGAATGCTAATGTCAGGAAGAGTGATCCTTAGATGTCAAGAGGATCGCTCGAAAGGCCGAATGACGATGACGATGCCTAGGAAGGACACATCCTAAGGCGTAAATGACAAAGGTTATCTTTCAGAAGGACTCATCTGAAGACTAACCAAAATTTGATAGTTTGACCGGTTATAATGATTTGGTTTTCTTTGACTTGTGTTTGACTAAGGTTGACTTGTTGTGACCGAGGTTGACTTGTGTTTGATTGTATGCCGATATTGCCTTGATGAGAGTGTCATGTTAAATAAAAGATTGTTTTACTTTGTTTCAGAAGTTTGCCCGTTTTGAAAATTGATTGAAGATTTTTGACATGTGTGCCATTTTTAGTCATGAACCCTAATGGATCGATCAGTGCTACCGCCGGGTCATCGATAGATGGCCTCAGCCACGCTATGCACTCCGTAGACCTCGAGTTCGACACGACCAAATGACTTTGTCTTGATGAGCAAAGATTGCGCCATGATTTATTTTGACAAACCTAATAGGACTGACCTAATGTCTCGGGGACTCAAGTATGAGTCTTGCCTACGTAGCAAATGTGCAGAGACAACGTAGTTCGGACAATGACATGGACTTATTAATTTGATTGACTTGGACTAGAGATGACAAAGGTACTTGTTGCTTATGGTCAATCGCTTTGGTTTTCTTTCAGATCGCTATGTATTTTTTTTGGCTTTTTGGCTTTTTTTTTTTTTCGTGATATTTTATGATGTTTTTTGCCTTTTTTCGTGACATTTCAGATGTTTTGTCTTTTTTCGTGACATTTATGTTTTTTGTTTTTTTCGTGACATTTTGTGATGTTTTTGTCTTTTTTCGTGACATTTTGTGATGTTTTTGATCCTTTACTGTGGTCATCCACTCGCAATGCATGACAAACATTGTGCCCTCAGCTAGGTTTAAGACGGTCATTTGCAAGGGATACAGAGATGCCGCCATCGGACAAATAGTCGCTGACTTGATGTCAATCGCTCATCCACTAGGATGTAGAGCAGGATGATGGGTGGACTCTGCTAATAATGGCTAAGATAGCTTATCCTAAGCCAAATTTTAGACCAAGCGACAACAGATAAGTGTGAGCAATGGATTGATTACGATGGCGCCTATTTGCCAAGTTTTCACCATGGTACCTGTCCAAAGCGCCTGTTTGCCAGGTTTTCACAATTGAACGAATTATTTTTCTTTTTACTATTTTTGTGATTTTTTGATTTTTTTTTGGTGTCACCAAGACGCCTGTTTGCCAGGTTTTCATCAGGGTGACGATTTTTTTCCATTTTTCAATTTTTTTGTATTTTAAGGTCTCAAATTGTCCTTCGATGCTAAAGTGAACTTTTGAGGTGTAAACTGCTGATGGGTTCAACAATTGTTCCCATCCGGAGTTGCTAGTTGATATGCCCAACCAAAAGAAGAGAGGATGATATGGACCCAACCAGTTTGGTTCAAACTTGCCTGGCTTTTCTCTGTCTCCTTGGTTCTTAGGGTTCTGCATGAGAACCAGGTCGCCAATGTCGAACTTTCTGACCATGACCTTTTTATTGTAGCTGCGACAAAGGCGGTTTTGATATGCCTAGAGGTGATTCAGTGAGTTTTGTCTTCTTTCATCCAGCATTTCCAGCTCGTGCAAGCGTGACTGTCGATATTCCTCTTCATTAGCTAGACCCTTCAAAGAGACCCGTAGTGAAGGAATTTTGACCTCAATGGGTGATGGATTCCACAAACCGTGGCTTAATGGGTATTCTGAGGCTATCGAATGCTAGTTCGCAAGCCCACGCAGCGTGGTTGTTGTATGTGCCAACGCGCCGCCGCCATTGATGCCTTTAAGGATCTTGACACGCATTTTATTCCGACACTACCAATAAGCTCGGGGTAGTATGGGATGAAAAGGGTGTTGGATATGGAATCGCCTGCCATAACTCTCACGTGACGCTTTGGTTTTTGAACCGGACGCTGTCGCGATGATGGACTATGGAGGCCATACCGCAAATGATGTAATTGAGGATAAACTTTGATATTTTTTTGCCTGTAATGTATGTCAATGGAATGGCTTCGATCCACTTTGTGAAATACTCAGTGGCGGTGATAATGAATTTATGGCCGTTGGAGGAGGTTGGATGGATCTTACCCACGAGGTCGAGTCCCCATTGAGCGAAGGGCCACGGAGAAGTGATTGGCCGAAGTTCCTGTGCTGGGGCATGGACCAAATCACTATGGATCTGACACTTGCGACAGGTTCTGACATATTCTATTGCATCTGTTTCCATTGTCGGCCAATAATATCCAAGTCTCGTTAGTTTCTTAGCCAGAGTAGGACCACTCGAATGAGATCCGCATATACCGTCGTGTACTTCTCGTAAGGTCGTACATGCTTCATCGGTGTCAAGACATCTAAGGAGGGTACTGTCAAAACTACGGCGGTATAGGGTGTCACTGATAATGGCATACCTTGCAGATTTTCTAATAAAGGACTTCCTTTGGTTATTGGATAGGTTCGATGGAAGGGTGTGAGTCTTTAGATAGTCATAAATGTCCTGATACCAAGGAGAGTGGGGACCAACAAGTTCACAAACCATTTCCGACTCTGGGATATCATATGCTGGTATCAACAGCTGTTCTACTAGGAACTCGAATTGCGACACATTTTTAGGGATGTCCAAGAGAGAACTAATAGTAGCCATTGCGTCTGCTGCCTTATTCTATACCCTGGGGATTTGTTCAAAAGACACTGATTGGAAGTATGTTAGGAAACTGTCCACCATCCTCTTGTAAGGAAGCAACTTCTCATCCTTTGTTTCATAGTCACCATTCACTTGTTTGATTACCAGCTGGGAATCCCCGAATACAAGCAATGTCTGAATTTTCCATTTGATTGCTAGCTTGAGACCTGTAACTAGTGCTTCGTATTCGGAAATGTTGTTTGTGCAAGGGAAAGCAATTCAAAATGACTTAGGAATTGAATCCCCTTGTGGTGTGATGAACAAGATTCCAGCCCCTGAGCCATGACCAGTGTGGGACCCATCAAAATACAGTTTCCATGGTGTTGCTGGTTCCGTGTGAAAAATGGATTCGTCAGGAAATTCAGTTACCAATGGATGAGAGGCTTGCATTGGCGCATCTGCCAGTTGATCTGCTATTACTTGCCCTTTTATTGCCTTGCGTTCAACATACTGTATGTCATACTCACTTAGGATCATGACCCATTTTGCCAATCGGCCTGTTAACGCTGCTCGACTTCATAGGTATTTCAATGGGTCAATTTTGGCAACTAGTTGTGTCTGATGATTGAGCATGTAATGCCTTAGTTTTTGGGCTGCAAAGACAACTGCGAGGCATGCACGTTCAATGTATGTGTAATTCAGCTCGTAACCGATCAGTGTGCGGCTGATGTAGTAGACTGCTCTTTCTTTCCCTTCATGATCATTTTGAGCCAGTAATGCCCCCAGTGCTGAACTAGTGGTTGAGATGTATAGAATTAATGGCTTTCCATGAATAGGCGACATGAGGACTGGCGGTGATAGCAGGTAATCTTTAATTTGCTGGAAGGCCTGTTGACATTTATCTGTCCATACAAAGGGGACACCTTTGCGTAACAAATACTGGAATGGGTGGCACTTATCTGCCAATTGAGCTATGAAGCGGCGAATAGATTGTACTCTGCCTTGTAGTGTTCTGAGTTCACTGATCCCTCTGGGTGGAGGCATGTCTATGATTGCTTTAACCTTGGCCGGATCGACCTCTATGCCTCTTCGGGAAACTATGTACCCCAATAGCTTACCTGACGTGACCCCAAAAACACATTTCTTAGGGTTCAATCGAACCTTGTATTCTTCTAGTCTCTTGAAAATTTTGTCAAGTACCTTCAAATGATCTTTCCTTGTTGATTTGGCCAATAAGTCATCTACATAGTCTTCCATTATATTGTGCATCATATCATGGAAGATCGTAGTCATAGCCCTTTGGTATGTGGCACCTGCATTTTTGAGACTGAAAGGCATGATGTTCCAACAGTATGTACCCCATGGGCAAGTAAATGTTGTTTTGTGTTGGTCCTCAGGAGCAATGCGGATTTGATTATAACCAGAGAAACCATCCATAAGGGATAGCATCTCGTGTCCTGCAGTTAAATCGACTATGATGTCAATGTTAAAAGAAACCTTTAAGTATGCTTATTAGGGTCCCGGGAATCAGACATACCAGAGCTAGTCCATTTGACGGCTACCCAGACTAGGTTGGAAATCCATTCAAGATAATCTATAGATTCTTTATGAATCCTAAGATCCAAAGAATTTCTTTAACTCTGCCTTAACCAATAGAGCAACTTGTGGGTGCATTTTGCGCAACTTCTGCTTGACTGGTTTAGCATTGGGTACTAGTGGCAGATGATGTAGAACCAATTTGGGGTCCAATCCTGGCATGTCGGTGTAGGACCATGCAAAGTTTATTTTCCGTTCTGCAAAGAATTTATGAAATTCCGGTTTCTCTTCATCAGTCAATGATGCCGCAAATAGGACCATCTTGGGGTCTTCTGGAGTCGAGATGTTATCCTCTATGGTGTCCTCAACAAGCATGGCCGATCTCTCCTGTTGCACGGGGAGAAAGTCCAGTCCTCCATCTTTGGGCGCCTCCGAGAGGTTTTCACCCGCAGATACGTCCTTTGTTTTTACCATTTTACCGTCAAGAGGTGCCTTTCGGTTTTCACCTAGAGACGTTTCATTTTTTACTTTATTTTTACTTTTGCGACTAGAGGACTGAACCATCTCACCGAAGTATGCCGTGCAGTCTAGATCAATAGCAAATCCTGATTTGTGATCGCCCCTTGGTATGCCTTCACGTAATCCCATGAATTCAGCAATGGCTTCATCATTTTGGAATGTGTCCAGAACTGGCGGTCCTTGTTGGTCCCAATCGACTAGTTCAGGATAGACTAAGGAAATGCCATCGTCAAGGCTAGTGAATTCGGGTGAGGATGCCGATAGCATACAAATGGATGCGTTGACGTTGTAGATGAGGTTATCATCATCCAACTCGACATCGGACTCTATCCAGTATTCTCCTTCACTAGTGTCATGTTCGTTATCATAATAAGGGGTGAAGGTTTGAGAGCCCTGGTTATCAATGTCATCTGATACTTCGGATAGATTAGACCGAGGGGGTTCGGATGGTGGCTGTTGCGTGTCATGGGACACGGTAGTGGGGTTTTGACTGTTTGGTGCCTGCTCAATTTTGAATGTTTTCCAAAATCGTTGTTCAGAGGTCAATTCCCCTGGTTCGACAAACAAGTCATCAAGACAACAGTCACTTAGGGATCGTTCGGAACCAAATTCCCACTCGTGAGAGTCTGTTTCAGTTAGGTATTCCTCAGTAGTCTCAACACTTTCAGAAGCATGTATTCGCTCATTAGGAAGTTCATGGGTACATCGATCGTCAGCCTCGAGTGATCTAAACCCTAGTCCAAGATACTTCGGGATTTGGAAAGTTTCTATGGGTTCTCTTCGACCAGTTTTATTTTTGCCAAGACCACTAGTACCATCGTAGCCTTTGGCCTTCATGATATTGTAACCCTTGCCATATTTCTGGACTGGTAGTGGAGGTAGTGAGACTGTGTCCTTGTAGATCCATCCTGTGATGTCGGTAAGATCTTCATCACTCATGTCTCCCCACTTGATGAAGACTGTATTCGGTGGAACTTTGAATGTTTCTTGCGGTTCCATTCTGAATCATGGTCGACCATATATCTTTGGAGGAGTAGGTATTGTAGTTATGCTGTATGATGTATTTAGTTTGAACTCTCCGCAGCCAAGGTCCTGGATTCTATCAGTTGGTTCGGGCTTAAGGTTGGTGGAGGGTT
>VDFB02346221.1:0-23887 GCA_007258455.2 Sequoia sempervirens | reverse complement strand
AAACATTGAACCTATGATTACCATTGTTACTTCATTTGGATAGTCATTCCCTGGTTGCATTTTCCTTGTCTAACACCACCAAAAGCATTTGAAAAACCCTTAAGGTCAGCAAGGGGGTAAGGAAACTCACTGCTAAAATCTTCACTTTACTATGCAAGGTTTGAGTTTTATTATCTTGTCACTGCTCAACCTCTTTTTGACTGTCACTTCTCAAGTGACTGTCATTCTTCTTACCGTAGATTGCATTTACAAATGTCACTAAGCTACATAGTGTGCTTGTTATTGGCTACAATCTTTAGATTGCAAGATTTTGTTATTAGCTACAATGTCTCAACCTTTCTGGTATTGCAACCTCACTAATCCGTTGGAGTTATTGTTTATGTTTCTAAGGAGGCCTAGGGTTTGTACCCTAATCATGCTCTTACCAATGCTTATGTTGGTATTAAAAAACAACCTTAAATCTTGGGTCAAAAAATTAGTTGTCTTGACAAAGTTTTGGTATGATCTTGGATTGTATCCTAGAGTGTGTGGGAAGCCTGTGTTTGATCATTAAGGTATGTAAACCTGATCAGGGAAATGTATCCTATATAGCATGGGTCTTGCTTTAATACTTTCCATAATGGTTATTAGCAGATCACATTATTATAGTTTGTGGTAACCCAAGATTGCATTCAAGTATGTAACAAACTTGGTTTGTAGTTTAAGCTATACACTTTTAAGTAACATTCATAAAGTTTAGAAAATCTTGATCACTCTCTAGAATAGCCCATTAAACATGGGTTGTGCTTGAATGCACTACATAATTGATATAACACAACCACTCTGCATATCAACCAGAGTTATAGGCTTTTTATTGCAGTAAGAGGTAATCACTCTTCGATCATGCTATAATTATATCCTAACCTGTTAAACTTGAGACAACCTGAATGCACCCAATGATGATTGACACTTACATTATACAACTTGAATTAACTACATTATATGAGTGCCTCCATTTCTATCACAACATAGCCACATTAAACTTGGGTCACACATGAATGCATCATGTATTTGTTATAGCACAACTATGCCACATGACCAATAGAGTTATTGATCACATAATTATAGTCACAAGAATATGTTCCTTGGTTTTGATCTTATGGGGTGATTCCATACAATAAAATTTGACATGAAATTCTCAAAACCCTAAACCTCTAAAATTAAATCTAATGAGATGTTGCTTTAAAATACGATTTTCAAACCTCGAACTACAACTGGACTTCACAAATCAATCTTTGCAAAAGACAATGACTACCCTCAACTGGCGACATCTTCTTGATTTTAACTTTTTCCCAAGAAAATCGCCCCTAGTTCTCCTTCACAACCATTCTGGCGGTAGAGAAAACATCATTTAATAAATCGCTAATCCCACTTCTTCTTTATGTCGGCCACAATTTGATTTTCTTCCTTATTTTTCATATTTGTCAAAATTTCGACAAAACTGATAGTCGGCATTTCGATGAAACCTAGGTTTGTCAAAATTTCGATGAACATCAAGGATAAACTTTTAAAAAATTGAAAATTACACATCAAATTTTACAAGCACCCGACGATACATCAAATTATACATATTTCATCAGACATTTTTGTCGGATTTTACAGTCAAATGAGTTAGTGTAAAACAAAATTCATGCTATCGCTCATTGCCAAAATCCAACCTGTCAGGTTCATTACCACAATGATGACCCTTGATCTCGCCATGCGTTCGCATCTAACGGTTCTACTGTTATTCTGAAGGTTTCAATTTGCAAATCTAGTGCTTGAGAGATATACTTCCATAATGCAACTAAAGCCATCCATCAAAAATTCATCGAATGATCATGGTTAGATTGATGTACCACATCCTTTGTGTAAAACATTCTTAAGTTTTTAAGCCTTGGTCCTACGTTCTTTCTAGGCACTCCCTCTTTTAAAAAAAACTTAATGCATGTGCATATTTCTGCCACTTAAGTTCTTCTATCGCTCATCGCCAAAATCCAACTTGTCAGATTCATTACCACAATGATGACCCTTGATCTCACCATGTGTCCACATCTAACAGTTTTAGTGTTATTTTAGAGGTTTCCATTCACAAATCTAGTGCTTGAGAGATATACTTCCGGAATGCAAATACAACCACCCATTGAAAATTCATCGAACGATAGTGGATTCACAATCAATTAAATCACAATGAATTTTATTAATTTGATATTATGTTTAATCTGCCAATTTTGTTTCTAATCATCTTTTTGAAATAGGTTTAATTCCTCACAATGAATTTTATTTTTTTGTTTGAAAAAAAAAAATCGCCAAGAAAATTATTTTTTCTAGTTTGAATACAGGTTTAATTCACCAATGGAAATATTTTATTGGTTTGAATATAGATTTTAATCGCCAATGAAAATATTTTAGTGGTTTTAAAAAAATTGCAATTCGCCAGGATTTTCCATAGACTTCTAGCGATTGCAAAAGATTTGCCCATGGGGATTTTTTTCATGAAAACAAAAAAATTGCCTCTAAAATTAATATTTTTTTGGGGAAGTATGAAAGATTCGCCAGGATTTTACAACTTCTTCAAGGGGGGGGTTTCTTAAAGTTTTCCCTGATGTGGTTCAAGAACCTTCATCATGATAATTTCCTTAAAATGATTGAATAATTTAAATTACAAATATTCAATATGTTGATATTGTACAATATTTTTTAAATTTTTAAATATTATTGGACAATATAAGAAAAATAATGCAATTTCAATTTATATGTGAATGCATAATAAAACATATAGAATAAATATAACTTTATAACTTGTGCAAAAAATACAAGGAATACATGATAGCTATCACCATATATACTTAGAATTAATCTTAAATTACTATTTTAATAAGGAAAAAATCTATTGGTAGGTATTATTAGTATTACAAATAATATTTTATAATATTATATAATATTGTCCTATGTTGCAAAGGGTTTTTAGTACTACACAAGTAAATCCTACAATTTGTTAGTGTGAAAAGAGGTATTATCAAACTAGTTAGATTTTAGCATACTTAGTAGAGTCCTAATCACACTACACTTAAGCTTACTTAGAGATTATCTAGACTTTTGTCTCACCTCATGTAGACTCAGTATCCCAACACTTGTCCATATGGTCCTACATTTGTTGCATACTTGGAGGGGTAGTTAGAGTTTGAATCCTACCTTCCCACCTCTTCGTCCTTATCTTTATAAGCAAGGCTCATTGCACATTTTACAACACATTACATGTTTATGAAATTTTCTCATTTTGAATAGCTCATTTGTGGATTGTTTTGAGTTTGCAAGCAGATCTTGGCTACTCCAACACATTTAACAAATAAATAGAAGGATATTGTATAGAAATCAACACTACATTGAGGACCTTGAAGTACAACACAAGAGAGTTATAAACTCAATAGATGTATACAAGAGGTTATGTAGAATTGTACAACCTCTACATATTTCATTTCAACTATTTTTGGACCGATATATGGGTTGTATAACCCTTAAATAGCCTTAGACACACCTTAACATGCCTAGATAAGGATAAACATAATAAATAAAAAGGTAAAATTATAGAAAGAAGATAATTAAGAGTTATTATGAAAGGATTTAAGGAAAAGACATCATGAAGATACATGAAATGCTATATAAAGAAGGGAAAGTGGAAGATAATAGCACAAATCATATATAAGTGAGTATAATAAATTTATGAGATGTATATATATGATATATATGAGTATGAGATGAGAAGATATATATGAGTACGAGATATATATAAAGCAAATATAATAAGAACAAATATATGTATGTATGAGAGATATATGCATGAATGATGAATGAATATATTTATATTTTCCTTTTTTCATTCTATAATATTATTACATATGTTCTAATTCTCTTCCTAATCCATCAAATTGGAGTCAAACATAAATTTAACAAATAAATAACTTCACTAGTCTATATTTTCTTGTCAACAAGGACAATTAAATGATGAAATACCAAAGCCCTAGAAACTATAGAAAAAAGCGTGCATGTTAAAGTTACCAATTGATACCCAAAAAGAGTTTGAATCATTAAGAACATGATAATACTCTTCTTTCATTATTGAAAGATTATGTTCATAATATTTAATTACTACGGTAAAAACTATGTACAAAAATTCTTTAAGGTGAAAAAGACTTGAAACATTTTTGTCCAATAAGTGGTTAATGTGTTTTACAAAAAACTATCATCTCTAACTAGAAAATTATTTTGTGCATTATATTGTAATATTGTGTATTATTTGTGACCAACTATACACAATATTGGAAACCTCTAGGAGTAAATATTACTAGCATACTTTTTTATTATTCAAAGTATCTAAAGTTCCAAGTAGAAAATAGTGTGCTAACTTTTTATTATTTTTAATGTTTCTTAGCTCATATACTATTTTAAGCTATTTTTTTAATACCCTATAAACCTATTACTTGGGAAAAATTTTCATTTAGATGTCTAATATTTTGAGAAAAATAAAAATCTTATGGGTCAAAGCCCACAATTTAAAATTCTAACATAATTTCTATAGTAGTAATTCACATTCAACATAGAAAACTACTTTGTTCAAACATAGGTAGAATAATTTTGTTGTTGTTAGTTATAAAATTAGTTATAGAAAACTAATTTAATAGCATGATGGTGAATACTCAACCCACCTACCACCTCATGACATCTACATGGGTTCTACTCATGTGGACCCATTTCCTTGTCTAATATCTTTAAGGAGATTGATAAAATTAATTTGATTTATTATCATAGTAATGACATTTTATATACTCAAACTATCGACCACCTCACAATGTCTACATTGTTTCTTCCCTTGTGAACACACACCCACATCCAATGTCTTATAAGATTAATAAAATTTAGTCCATTATGTTCCACAATAATAAGATTCTATATGCGAGTTAATTCATCACTCTAGAGTAATCACTAAGGTCTCTATTGTTCCCATCTATGGGAAACCTTTCATCTATTTTATTTGAAACCCTTCTCTCTCTCTCTCTCCCTTTAGTAAAATACTAATGGAAGAGAGGAGGTAAAAATCATAGATCTTCCTTATTTGATCTAAAAATATGATACATTTTTTAGTCATTATATAATTATGAATAGTTATGTAATATATAAAAAATACTAGACGGTTCTAGTAGGCTCCCAAAATGCCTTGTAGGGTTGCATTTGTACATGATAATTCCTTATACGAGACATAACCATTACAGTGATGCATCTCTCAATGAATGCAATCTAAGGGGGTGTACTCTACATCGGCCACAACCTTATAGGGTCATACCCTAAAGGGTCTCCAACACCCCATTTTTAATTATTATTTTTTTGTTGCATATAATTTATGTTGTAAATCAATTTGATGTTTATATAAATAAATTTAATCATCATTGAGCATGTAAACATTACTGTGCAAATTTTATTTGTATTTACCTTTTCATATATTTTATTTCAATATACTTATATTTTAAAATACATACCAATCCATTTCCATGTATATAAGTATTGCACATATAATTATAAACTAACTATATAAATTTATAATTATAATTTATTAACCATAAATATATTAAGTCAACATCTGTAATTATTTTGAAAGGGTGCAAAGGCTATTAAGATTGACATAGCAACATAAAAATCATCCAAGTATAAATATGAAAGGAAATTTGGTTGACATAGAATTCATCTAAGCATTAAAGATAAGGATATGTAACTCTAAGTTATATAGTTGTGTATATAATTGTTGGAACACGTTTGTCGTTACACCAAAATATCAACCTGTTAATGCTCAATACAAACACTAGAGATATATAGATCCACATGAGGCAATTAGTCCATGTCCTGAATCTGAAGGGAGACGTTGGTGATTAGTCCAACAATCCCCCTCAGCACCACTCGAGGGGATTCAAACCCATGACCACGACTCTAATACCATTTGTTGGAACACATTTATCATCACGCCAAAAGATCAACTTGTTAACACCCAATACAAATTTGAGAGATAAATGGATCCACAAGAGGTAATTAGTCCATGTCTTGAATCTAAAAGGAGACATTGGTTATTAGTCCAACAATAACTAGTAAATATATTAAAAATGTTTATCTAAAATACATCAAATGATATTAAAAATATATAATTCATAATACATTACTTATATAATTGCAATATATTTAATGATTATTATTTTTAAATTATTTAATTAAGGTTTTGTTAATAAATCCCATACAATTAACTTGTAGGGATATTGCTTTCTTACAATTCAATTTGCAAAGATATTTCTCTTATCTTCTACCTTTCATTTCCATCACTCCTCTTGCAAGACTATGACTTAAATCTAACACCTTCTTGTGGGACTACCTCTCCTTCATTTCCTCCTTCCCTTCTACTCCCTCTCTCCTATGCTCCACCTTTGCATCTCCAACTTCTATGCACCTCCTCCTCTCCTTTATAATCTCCTATAGTGATAACCTACTCCTACTCTTCCTATGATCCTTATCTCATCCAACTTCACTTGTGGGGACATTAAATGATCTTACACATATTTTTCTACCTCAAACATTACCTACAAGACAAACTCTACTTCTTTATTTTCTCCAAAACCACCTATGTGATTACCACTCCTTCTAAATCGGGGATACCACTCTAGCATGCCCATCTATACTAAGATGTCACTTGGAGAGATTTGAACCTTAGTATCCAATATGAGAACCAAGTGATCTTACCACTTCACCACAACCCCTTTGACAAAATAATTATGAATAATTATAGTATATTAGATAATGAAATTAGTATTGTTGTTTATAACTAATAAACACATATAGTAATATGTGTGTAGGTGGGTGAAATTTTAGTATTTAAGTTATATATTTTACATTATGTTATATTTTTAAACCATTAACTATATAATTAATTATTCTATATGGGGTATTGTAGCATCATAAATTGTCACCCTTGACAATTTCACACTAAGTTTTGCTCCCCCCTATGTGATTGGACCTAATTATGCACCTAATTTTCTAAATTATGTGTTTCATGGTCCATTTTAACATTTATCAAAAGCATCAACAACCTATTATGGCCTCCTTCTTGCTAAAGAGGCGGGGGTGAGAAAATTTTGGTTGGAAGGGGATTCTATCAATATTATCAACTGTTTGATGAATCTGAATCCTCTCTTGTGGTCTATCATGAATATTATTGAGGATTACCTTTCTCTTCTAAGTTCTGATGATTATAAAATTTTACATGTTTTTCGTGAAGCTAATACCCTGGTTGATGGTTTTGCAAACATGGGTGTCTTGTCTCATAATTGTTGGCATTCTCATGATGTCATCCCCGTTAATATTCAAAGCATCATTTATCATGATCAAATGTTTTGTTATGGTGGTTGTAACCTTAGGAGATAATGGTTTTTTATTTTGGTGTTATCTACTCTCTATATGGTTTAGTTGTATAGAGTTCAAAGCATGTCCTACTAATAATTGCATATCTTATGGAAATGAGCCGATGGATGTGTTAATTATTGTTGAGTGTCCTCCTACTGTCAGGCTTACATGGGTTATGGGGGCCTTATTGTCTCGCTCCTGAATTATTATTCTTGTGCGTTCTACTTATCAAACTAAGGAGAAGATTGAGGTGAGGGTTTCTTAGAATACTGTGGGGGGAGACCATTGCAAGCAAGAGCCTATTTCCTATGAGGAGTTTAGTGGTAATGAGGTTGTGTGGGAGCATCTGGAGAAGGGAGAGATTTTCCCTTATCTTCTTAAACTTCATGGGTTTGATTCCAAGGTCATTGAGGATTTCGTAAAAGGCTGGAATAATTGTATGCTACGATATTGTGGGGTGGAGGTGAATATAATTGAGGGTTTCATTGCTGAAATTATGGGGTTACCTACTAAGGGTAAGAAATTCTATAGGAACCGTGGGGCATTGAAGTGTGCTCTGGAAAATTTCTTCAAGGGAAAGGAGCGATCCGAGCTTAGGGGTGTGGGAAGTGGAGGGTATAATCATTTCTCTATCAAGCCACTGTGGAGGGATGTTGTGCTAGCCATTATGAAGTATTTTACTCTCGATGGCAAGTATTCTATAATCTATGGGTACCATTTTATGTTGTTGAATCATTTTAGGCACAACATTTTGGTTTCTTTTCCTTATTATTTTCTAGTATCGATGGAAAATAGTATTGATGATAATATAAGGAACCCTAACAAAGCTATTCTACATGAGGGGCTCATGCTCCTTATTATAGATTTTTTTAAATGAAATAAATTCTTGAAATCTTTAAGATCTCTAGTGGTAGGAAGGGTAAGGGGTCTACCATGGTTTATGAAACGGGGGATTTTGCTGAGGAATGGGATGGGGATTATAATGAGGAGGGCTCTAAGGATTTGGAGTTGTTAGATAAAGATGGCAGTAAAAATCTTGTGAAGGATTCTGAGCTTGAGGCTACCCATTCTTGGTCGAATGGGTATAATATAAATGTTGAAATGAGGAGGCTATCTCTTCTGGTGCTAAGAAGGGGTAAAAGGGGAAGAAAGGTCATCAAAAGGAGGAGAACTGGGAGTGTGAGGAAGGTAAAAGTTTGATAGAGGACTGTGTGAATGATTCTGGGATTTCCCCTATTCTTATTGTTAAGGGGAAACAAGGGAGCAATGAGGGTGATAAGGGGGTTCATGTGCTTGAAAAAGGTCTTGTGGGTGAAGGAACTAAGAGTATTGGGGATGTTTCCCGTATTTATTTTGGGTTGGTGGTCCTCTTGATTAGGTTGATGGAAAGAAGGGTCTATTGGAGCAGTTGGAAGATTCAGTGGTGGATTTTGAGAAGAAACTTGGGGATGTTGAAGTGGTTGAATTGGAGGAATCTCTTGTTTGTAGAGATTTGAAGGGAAAAGTTTTGGATTTGAATTGTCATGCTAAGAATGTTGCCAATCCTTTAGTTAAGCCTCTGAATTGGGAAAAGATAAAATTGGATGTTGTCGTTAGGTTGGCAAAGGATGGTACAAGTAATTTTCTATTGCTATTCAAATGGTTGCTCTTAGAGGTCAAGGATATCAATTCTAAGTTGAATGAGATGTAGAATATTAGTGTGGATTTGGTTAGTTGTAACAAGAAGTGGATAGTGTAGAATAAACTTAAAACCATTAATGCAATTATTGACAAGGTGGCGATAGATGCTGAGAAAATGGGTAGGGAGCATGAGGACAAGCTAGTGTCTTTGGAGGAAAAATTCAATAAAATTTGTAATGATTTGAATTTTGTCGTGCATGTTAGTAAGCAGTCTCTCCACACAAGTGCTAAGTGGTTTGCAATGCTGAATGAAAAATCCCATAGGTGGACTAGTGAATTGTTAGACCTTGATGAGAATGAGGAGGTGAGTGTTGATGTTATTCAACAGAATCAAAAGCACAAGCATATGGATGCAGGGTCATGTGTTTGTACTAGAAGTAAGACCAAGAAGAGAGTGTGTATTCATCTCCAGGAGCTTAAAGAAGTGGTGGAGATGAATGATAATGTGATCTCCAACAATTTAGATGTGGCCAAGACTTTAGATCTACTATAGTTTCTGTTGATTTGGTATTTTTTGTTGACATTTTGCTGTTGGTTTAGCTATTTGTTTGTCATAGTTCATCTTGTAACAACTATTTTTTCATTTTGGTATTTTTGGTTGTGTATGCTTTATATTTTGCATCCTTCTCTCGTTGTAAAGGGTTTCAGTATCCCTTTAAAACCTATTTTTCCTTATAAAAAAAATTTATCAAAAAATCAAATGTGAAAGATCAAAGTATGCATTTAATATTTTTCCCCTAACACTTTAGATCTTGAAAAGGAGGGATTTGGTCTAGGGTGCCCTGTGCCCCAGACCTATTAAGTTGGACCCAAATTCAAATATGTTGATGTTGGTAATTTAATATTTGAAATTCAAATCCTAATTGTTGGATATCGAGATTTCATTTTTGATAAATTAGACTAACTGCATATAAATACATAGTATTTTCACAATTTTAATTAACAAGCAAACTAAGCAATTTGTGAGAGAAAAATCAGATTTTAAAAATCAATCCAAGAGTAGTAAAGAGAAAAATCTTCAGAATTATTGCAACATTTTTCCAAGGATCATGCCAATTTTTATGAGTTTGTTCATGTTTGTGCATGCATTTTATTTTTTAGTACTAATGCTTGTAGGTCTTCAAATCAAATCAAGCCAAGAAACAATTGATCATTGAAGGTGATGAGCATGAATCCAACCCATCAAGGAGATTAGATCTAAGTGGTGGGTTGCAACAATGTGTCAATTCATCATTTATTTATCATTTAGCCTCTATCCCTCAAAAGGATAAGCTCTCTTTTCATCAATTTTTCCATTGTGGAGGTAGAAATACCAACATGATTTTTGACTGATGCAAGCCCCTATATGGAACAAACCTTACCCTCTATTTATGTGTGCATGTTATAGATCTAAAGAAGATCAGAGGAATATTGAAGATAATTTTCTCATTCATGCATTGAAACCCTACAAGTTGACAAGATACAAAATCTACATTATCTTAGTAGCAGATGAAGATTCGACAACCACATATGGAAGGAAGAAGCTACATACCAGGGACCTAAGGCTTGTGAAGTCAATTTTTGGAATTAGATCCCTAGTATAGGGTGTCCTTGCACCCTATACCACCAAAAATCAACTCAAATTCAAAGCATGGGCGAATTAGTTTTTTCCTTCTACCTTTCTAGAACTTAAATTTGTGTGTATTTTCAGTTAGTCAAAATTCATATAAGAACCTCGCATTTGCATACCTTACTCAATTACATCATTGCATCAAATTTTCAATTCATCAATCCCGCCACCTCTAACAAAGAGAATCTATATCCAGGACTGGTTGATTCACCTTTCAGGTTGTTAGTTGATCTCACATCCTTGTGGGTCTAGGTTCTCCCAACCCCATGTTTTTGGAAAAAGGTTAATTTTGGTGATCTATCCTTTAGACCTAAGATCTCCTTTTCCAATTAAACATGTATTTAAATATTAAAATTGTATTTTTAGATTATGTAATATGTAATATTTTATAATGAAACATAGTTTAAAATACTATATATTTAATTACTAATTATTAATTTGACATCTACATAGCCATCAAATTTATGTTAAGATTTTTTTTTTAACACAATTGAATGTCATTACAATCTACCCCTTGTTGCTATTACAATTATGTCTCTTAACATAAAAAGAGAGTAAGGTTAAGGGAAATATTAATTTCTCACATAATGCCACATAGAAATAGATACAATTATAGACAAACATAACTATATAATAATCCAATTGGGTTTACATCCCTTTTTTCAATATAAGATATATTTGGAAGGTGTAAATGTCCTCTAAGTAATATCTAATGTAATGAGTTTTGGTGTAAGAGTTAAATATGGCTTAACTTAGAATGAACCTCTTCAATGCTAATTTAAGAAACTAATAATATTTAAATAGATTTGCATACATAAATATATGTTGTGATATGTATAGGAAGGTTATATTCACTATTATATTGGGTCATACCCTATAGGGCCTTCAACCTTCCATTTTCAATTATTTAAAAAAATATTTTTTTAATTTTTTTTTTGGTTACATATAATTTGTGTTGTAAATTAATTTCATGTTTATATAAATAAATTTAAACATGGTTGAACATATAAATGGTGTTGCACAAATTTTATTTGTATTTACTATTTTATATATTTTTGTTTCAATCAACTTATATTTGAAATAAATACCAATTCATTTTCATGTATATAAGGATTGGATAGATATTTATAACCTACATATATAAATTTAATGAACCATGCAAATATATACCTTCATAAATCTCTAATTATTTTGAAAGGGTACAAAGGCTATTTAAACCTATACGACATAAAAATCATCCAAGTATAAGGATTTTTTTTGGATTAACATAAAATTTATCTGAGCAATAGAGATAAGGGTATGTAAATGTTATTCATATAGTAGTGTAATCTACTAGTATATATATTTTAAATGCATTTATCTAGAAGACACTAAGAGATATCAATACATATAATTCATAAACTATAGCATTCATATAATTATAAACAATTAATAATTTTTAATTTTTAATTTATTTAGGTAAGGATTTGGTAATAGGCCCCTAACTCTTACAATCAACATGTAGGGATACTACTTTATTATCATTCAACCTACAAAGAAATTTCCCCCATATCCTAATTTTCATTTCCACCACTCCTATGGGACTACCACTTCTCCAACACCTCTAGCTTATATGTTCCTCCTCCTCTCATCTAACATATCCTACAACGATACCATAGTCCTGGTATTCCTCTAGATTACCTAGTGTACCTTTCCCTTCCTATCATCCTCCTCTCCTCTAGATTTATTTGTAGGGATAGTACACTCTTGTACCTCCCTCATGACCTTTGGCATCACCTATGAGACTACCATTCCTTTGTTGCCTCTATCATCACTTGTAGGAATACTATAACAAAAGTGAGGATACCACTATAGGCTATCGATTGATACTAAGATGTCACTTGGGGAGATTTGAACCTAGGCCTCCAACATGAGAACCAAGTGGTCCCATCTTTTGAGTACAACCTCTTTGATAAAATAATTATTAATTATTATGCTATATTATATTAACCAGTTGTACTTAAATTGATATCATTATTTATAATCAATATAAATATAGTAGTATGTGTGTGTATGGGCAGACTTTGATATCAAAATTATATATTTTATATCTTGTTATTATTTTAAATAATTAATTATATGTATTCAATTAATCTATGTAAAGTTATATTTTGTATATTATTTGATGTGTTAAATTTAAAATATAACATAATGTAAAATATTATATTTAAATATTAACTATTAGTTTGACATGTAATTAGCTATTAAATTTATGTTAAGGGTTTTTATGAACATACTCATGCCATTACAATCCAAAACCCATTGCCATTGTAGTTACACCTCTTTATGTAATAAAAGAGTGATGTTAAGGGAGATAATTTCTCACACTAATGCCACATACAAATAGATACAACTATATACAAATATAGCTCTATAATTACTAAATTTATTTACATCCCCTTTTAATAAAGTTGAATTAGGAAAGTGTGCATGGGAATGAGTTGAATTTAAATATTAATTAACTTAAAGAACATACATTTTCAACATAGATCTAACTAACAAATAATAATTAAATAGACTTGAATACTAAATAAAAATTGCAATATGTATACGAAGGTTATATTCACAATTCTTCCAAGTTGATAGCTTACAATGTACAATTAAAATGTGTGGACTAAGTAGAGTCAACATGATGGAAATCCAACTTACAAATTTTTTGAATCATAAATTGTATGCTTTAAAACTATGAAAATATCTATAAGTAATATTATACCTTATACCTTACTTCAATAAGAACAAATATATTAGGTTATATATCTTATGCATTTAATCTTCCTTCACATAATTATAAATAAAATTAATCACACTAAGAACAACCTTAAAATATTTTATGTAGACTGAATTTTGTGTCTAATTAGACTAGGAAAATTCGTAGCCAACCCCAAATTAAGTTAACAATTTCATTTTTCAATAAAATTTTAATTCAACATCACACAAATTACTCTCAATCTATAAAATATTCCAAGAAAACAATTAAATTTACATTCAAACTTAATGGAATCCAAAATTCAATTGCAACTTCAATTTAAAATTCACACAATAATGAAGGCAAAATGCTTTATTTCCCAATCAATCAATTTTCTAGACATTTAAAATTCTATTTATTTTTCTAATTCAATTTCAAATTCAATTATTTTATCTATTGGTAATGATCCATATATAATCCATAAATTTCAATTTTACATTCCTCAACTATAACTCTCAATTCACACTTCACAATTAGCTCATTAAATTTAGTATTTTATTTCCTTTGTATCTTTCCATACATCTATGACACTACCTCCGTTCTATACTCCTCATTTTAAAACAGATTTTCCACAATTATTTTTTCTCCCTACATTTATTTTATTCATCTTCTTTTTGTCATTGCATTCTTCCTTCACTAGTCTTTACCTGTTTAAAATTTTCATTTTTTAAAAAAAAATCTTCCTATCTATCTCCAGTTGCGCCCTTCCTCCCTCAAAATGCTTTGCAAAAACTAATTATTCCTCCCAATGAAGTGCAAACTTAGCTTTATGTCTTTCTTTGTCTTGAATTTTTTTTTATCTCCTCTTTAGCCAACCCCTCATATTCCTTTTGGAGTGTAAGAAATTTAAATTTAAACTACTTTTGAAAGTATGCAACCTCTTGATATCCCTACATATATTCATTTCCTTCTAAATATTTCCTTATACGCTTGCTCTTAATATATTTTAATTGTTGCGATTAATTTTCATGGCAGTGAATTGCTAGTGGTGAATTTTCCTTGAGGTGAATTTGTCATGGCCGTGAATTTTCCTGTGTTGAATTGTTGGCAGTAAATTTTCTGATGGTGAATTGATGACAGTGAATTTTCCTAATACCATATTTTTCTGCCCTTAGTATTGTAAATTGCTTGGACCTTCGGTCAAGCTTGCATTTGGTATCTCTGCTATGTAACCATGTAACCTTTTTTTTCCAAATTATCAATAAATTTCTCTTACAAGCTAAAAAAAAGATGATGGATGGAAATCTTCATGAGACACCTTTGGCTTGGTAATATCAATGTTTCTCCTACATGCAATCTCCAAAAAAATCAACACATTTAAAGTATATACACATATAAAGAAATTAAAATTCTAATAGTAATTAGATCATCCTCACTATAGTAGTGTAAGAGAGGGGGACCAACCACATTCAAGGCCCTAGGTCACAAAGAGCCAAGAGTTGAAGGCTGCCCTAACTTACCTCAGCTAAAAGGGGTGTTAGGAGATGAGGGACAAGAATGGTGAAGACTATAAGGTCCTTTAATCACTCTACATACCTGAAACTTAGAATGGGGCTAGGTGAGCCGGTTTTCGGGTTCAACACTGTGCCTCAGGTAGCTCTTTGTCTGAGGATAAAATTGTGGATCTGGGATGACAGTGTGGTGCGTTGGCATCTCTCAGGTGCCCTAGCATCTGTATGACTAGGGGACTGAAAAGACAAGGTGAACCACTAGGAAACAAACTAACAACCTAGCTAATGGTTTTTAAGAGAACAAAACAAGACTATGAAATAAGAAATATATAAATGGATGTGATAGAGCAAGTAGATTAAAGCTAGGGTGACAAGAATGATCTCACAAAAGAGCTTGTTTGCTAGCTAGCTCCAAGTATACTTCCACCTACACACAAGAAAGAGAGAAATTTGTTAGGGTTGTATAGGGGCCTGCCTCAGTCAGACCCCCGTTTTCGTGTTTCCACCTCCACAAATAGCCAAGATAGTGATAATGGAGAAAAAGTATGATAAAAGAGAATGAAAGAAATGAACACAATAACACTACAAAACAACAATGTGCTACTCAACCAAATCGTAGAGGAGAGGAGTAGAAAGATTACCACCTCCACCAAGAGCTCACTAGCTAATGGAGGAGAAAATGAGAGGACTCAAGCCTCTACTGCAATGGTTTTTTTTCCACACTTGCTCTATGGAGTTGACAAAATGTTGTTGTTGTTGCTATGGAGTGCAAAGTGTTGCTTGAAAGCTTAGAAGGCAAGAAGTGAATGTTAGAATGCTTGGAGAGTGATCAAGTTGAGTGCTTAGAGGATTGTGTAAAGGATTGATAGAGGATGAAATGAAGGAATTAAGAGTGAATTTGAAGGAGAGAATGAAGAAAACGACCATATTCAGGTTGGTTAGTTGAAGAGGGCATTACAAATTGACCTCCAATGCGAAGTGTAATGCCTCTGCATGCTTCAGACATAAGAATCTGCTAGGGATGTGTTGTTGTAAATTTCCATGCAAACCCCAGAGAACACACACAAAGCAAATAATTTTTTTTTAAATAATAAAAGTAAACATGCGATAACATTAAACCATAACCACATAACATATTACATATCATTAACACACCTAGTTCTCTGGGGCACGCGAGGTTACATCACAACAACTAAACAGAAATAAAGATAAAGATTACGACAATATTATTTACATTAAAAGAACCATGAGTAAGGATACATCCAACACCATGATGCGAGAATAGTAAACATCGCATAATTACATCCATGATAAATCTCTTAATAGAGTAACAAATGATCCTAACTATTACATCATCGTTTTATAGTTACATTACAATTTTGATAAATGAATTACATTGAATTTCCCGACATGGGGATTGATACAAGAATAATGAAATATGAAATACAAGTGTATACTGGTACAACTCCACTGCGGCATGCTGAGAAGACAAGAAGCTGATGGGGAACCCAACGGGTGCGAAGCACGTTCCACCCAACCATGTGAATTACAAGTAACTCACCCCCCATGCTCAGAGGTGATAAGGAAGTGAACTCGACTCATGAATGCTCAAACCGACTCAACAACAACATGATACAAAAACAAATACAACTCAAGGCATACAATGAGCAACCATCAACAATCACAAAATCACATAACAAGTTAACACTATGAAACTCATCACAATTACACAACGTATCAGCAATCATACAAGTAACTACATAGCAATCATAAACCAAAATTCACAAGAATCAGAAACTACATAAAGATTACGATATCCAAAATATACTTCCAAAGAAATCTAAAACAATAACTAGAATACAATTCCATATAAATCTGAAACAACAATTCACTACACAATTCCAGAGGTACAAGAAATAAGGCAAATGGGTGTCAAGTGGAGAGGGTCATCGCATAGCTCTCATGGGATCCCCTGGCACTTCCTCCAACTGAGGCACCGACACCCATCTATGGATTCCCTAGCCCTCGCAACCAACATAAAGATACAATACCCAGCTTTATCTTACCAAATAGAACATACAACAAGAGAACAAAGGTGTCTTAGTGGAGAGGTCATCGATAGCTCCTATGGATCCCCGCACTTCCTCTCCAACTAAGGCCTTTACACCCATCTATGGATCTCCGCCCTTCCTCCTAACGAGGCACCTACACCATAGGGTAGCTAATGCGGAGCCGATAATCTCTCATATGAAGACGAGGATTACGACTCGTTTTAATTAATGGCTCTTACTTAGTTCATCCTAGTCTACGTAGCCCTAGTGCATGGGACGGTGAATCCGGGGCTTTTAATTATCTTGTATGTGTTACTACCCCATCCCCCTAAAGCTCCTTATTATTAGGTTATCACTTGTTTAACTACTCTTACGTGGGTTCCCCCGAGCACTTCCTCTTACCTCGAGGCTCTGCCTACTTAAGAGCTTCACTCTCCCATGACCCTAACATAAATCAAAACTGGAAAGTAAGGGCTGAAATATAATACTACAATAAGAACAATAATGGTGTAATTAACCTCTCGCACACTATAATCCAAAAGTTTTACTCAAACCGCTCAACCCTTCCAAACAGAATGCCAATAAGTTTCAACTCCGAAAGTATAACCAAAATGAGGATAACATTTAAAGCATAAAACTCAAAACAAGAACATACGAGGAAAATCCATCTCGCGATAAATCGTAATCACAATGACTACAACCACGTACAACCATTCCAAATAATAAAGCTCAAAATCATGTAATATTCTAATCACAAAGATACAAGTATAAACATCAAAGGATATAAACATGCCTCTGGAGAAGACCAAGATTTACAATAATCCAAATGAGGTTCAAAACACAACAGAGTTCCCACATCACAAGGATAAGGTCAATAACAATAAATAGAAGACAATAACAAGATCACATGATTTTCTAACTCGAGAAGACGATTTGACCAATTACATATAATATCTCTATTTTACTCGACATAGAGTCGAAAATAAAGAACAATAAAATTAATGACAACTTATCTAATTTTCTTTCTTTAATTACCCAAAGATACTAAATTTCATGTTTACTCAACTAAATCATATTAAATAAAAGTAATATATTATTTTATTTTTTTTGTATTCGAATTTACACAACTTACTGCATATATTTTAATTTACATATATATATATAAATAAAATCATAAAATAATTGCCTATATATATACTTTTGTCCGAATCAAGACAAGAGCACGCATACATATATATATATACATACATATATATATATATATATATAATGAAATTAGATTTAAATATACCTTATTTAAATCTAATCTATAAGGTTTAAATATACATAATTAAAACGTAATCTTCAAGATTTTAATCCATATACATATTTAAAATGAATTTAAGATTAAAAAAAAGAAAAACGAATTTTAAATAACAAATAAAAGAAACAAAATTCGCCACATTTAAAGGCCGAGGGCAAGAAGGTATCACAAGACAAAGAAATACCCATACACTACTTGTTGGTAATTTGGAGGGGTAATTTTTCGTGAGTCCTACCTCCCACAATATGAATTTCTTTTGATTAAAAATTCTTTAAATTTTTTATATTAAAATTCATCCAATCATTCTTTTTCATAATGGATTCCTCGATTTAATCTAAGGAGTTTTCAATGAATTACAACATGTATGTAAATATAAATAACATATTCAATATATATATATATAAAGCATTACAATATATATAGATTTTTTAAAACCACAAAATTTCAACCATTTTAAACACATAGATTTTTATTTAAGATAGATAATATATATATATACATATTTAAATACAGAGAAACACTTTTTCTATGTAAACACAGAAAATCATATATTTAAGATAAAAGAATATATATATGATTATAGAATATTTCAAATCCATTAAAATAAAAGGATTGGCCTTTTTTTTCCACAATAAGAATAGAGAGAAATTGGGCATATTCAAATGGAAATCGACATAATTTCTTTCTGTTTGTTTGCAATAGAAATAATTTTAAATTTCGAAAAGAATTTTCTTTCAAAGAGGGCCTATTTATTTATTTATTTTCTTTTCTCAGAGAAATCATTTTTATCCAATTCTCAAAAAGATTTTCTTTTAAAAGTAAAGATTGATTCAAAACACCTTTCTATTCTTTTTTGCAGATTCAAAAACAATTAAGAGGAAAGAGGGTGGAACATGTAGTCCTTCGCTCTCGAGAATCTGATGAAGCTAGCTTGATCTTGATGGCCTCTACGAAGTGCTTCTCGTTCCTACTTCAAAATCTCCTCTCCAAGATTTCGTGCTCGAACTTGAATCCGATTCTTTGTTCAGAAGACTCCAAAATAATACCAACAAAAGATTGCAAAACCCTTTCTAAAACTCTCCTCAAAATATAGCAAAGAAAAGATTGAAATATCTTTCCCAAAAACTCCAGAAGACTCAACAGTACAAAACCATTAACTTGCACAACTTCTATCTCAATAATCCTCTGTGTGTGAAAAACTTACAAAATTCTTAATTAACTAAAAGATATTCTCAATTTCTTCCAAAAGCTCACAAAAATTCACAATAAAAGATATTAATTCTTTAAAAGCAAGCTTTTTAGTCAGATCTGAGTTCTCATTCGTTCTTAAATTTTTTTTATTCTTTTATTTTTTTATTTTTCTATTTTCTATTTTTGCAACTTTACTTGCACATCACATTACTTATTTAATTTAAATAAATTATTCTAATAATTATCCTCCACCAGATAATTGATTAAAATAATTAAGACACATTTAATATTTAATTGTCAATTAATTTAAATAGATGACTTTCAAAAATAATTAAATCATTCAAATATTTAAATACAATTTAATCTAACATTAAAATAAATAATTATTTCAATCATTAAAATAAATCATAACTTATAAAAAGCCATCTTAAATAAAATATGACAAACACATAACACAAAACACAAATGACGACAATTACACAAAAATGAACAATACCAAACAAACGAGACGATCTGACATCATGGGACGGGATGACTTCATCGTCACCTCCGTTTCAACATTTAACCGTTGGGCTATTGGTGCTCGCCCTGTCCTGCCGAAGCAAGTGGAATTGAGACTTGTACCTGCAAATCCTGCATACAAACGAAGTTGTGTACATGTGCATACATATATATATAATCGAAGCATTAAATTAAAGCACTGCATTGTGAGAAGGAATCGCAACATAACAGGGCACTCGCGAACGAGTGATGCTATGTTGTCCTTCATCACACCTATTCTAACAATTATAATATAACCAATAAATTAACATTTCTAACTAACAATCATCTCATAACATATTAAATTAAATCACTGCATCATATCATAATTCTGAAAAATCAACTAATATAACCAACCATAATGTCATATGAAATAATCATGTCTATAATGAATTAACAACATCATCAAACATCTAACCAACCAAATAAAACAATGATAGTATCATCGCAATCACAAGTAGCAAACAAACGCATAGAAAATTAATAAATCCAAACAGAAAGAGGAGGGGTACTCTACACGTCGTATGAAAGCATCCCTAATAGTTATTCCTCTACTGACCACAAAGTGGACACTAAGTGGAATGAAGGCAGCGTGCTTATGTGGAATTTAGCCTTCGAATTTAGTTTTCGGGGAATTTGCATAAGGGGTGCAAATTCACTCCTATACAAGTAGAGACACAATTGGTAACCATTTATATATAGCATCAAATGCATCTATTTAATTATTAACACATATGATATGTATTGAAAGGAGAAAGAGATCAATGAACAAGAGGTGTATATCATACAGTCCCTTTTAAATATTAAATATAATTTAGGAATTTATGTAAGATTAATGTCAAACAAAATATAAGATTGTCACTATTATAGATATCTTGAATACATTTATCTAAAAAGAACTAGGAAATATTAATCTAGAGTTATTTCAATTAGTTAAAAGTCATTTTATTTTACTTTATAAATATTTTAAAATTATTTATTTTATTTACATTATTTTTATTTTCTTAGGACTTGTTTTATTTACTTAAAGAATTATTTTATATCTTTCAAACTATTTAAAAATTATTTTCTTTCATTAATTTAGGAGTTATTTTATATTTTTCTAATAAAATAAATGTGGCCTATGATTTAGTATAAATATCTTAGTACATCTATTTCCAAAAGATATTTTATTTACTTTAGAACTATTTTTTTTATCTGTAAGAATGGATTTTTTAATCTAGCAGGTGAGGCCACAAACAGGGGACCTTAGCCCCAACAAGGCATTAATGTCAAAGTAGCCTTAACAATGTGGTTCAATCTTGTGAGCCCATTGGATCAGTGGATGCATGGTACATGCGATCACAATGGCCTAGCAACATCAACACCACCACCACTTAACCATCATACCATGGGATTAACCCCACTTTAGAACTATTTATTTTATTTTATCTACATTATCTACAATATTTTTCTTTTACTTTATTTTTATTTTTTAGTTATATAACTATGCATCACTTTTTAATAGTTATAATTTTATAATTTTTCAAAGAATGTGTCTTAGTGTAATAGCATATCAATTATGTAGGGATAAGGTGTAGAGTGTAGTGAGAGGGAGATAATGTATCAACAAGACAACCTCCTAATTTAGCCTGATGAAGCAAAGAGAATGAAGAAAAATGAGACAAGAACATCCCCCTTAAGCATATTTTACATCCAAAGTACACAAGTGTGGTTCAAAAATAAGATTATTAAAAAAAAAAAATTATAGAGAGAGAAGGTGTAGGTGGAGAGAGGGATTGAAGGTATGGATATAGTAGCCTCCTACAATCCCTAATACTCTGTTGAGGGAAAAGGATCATGACAAAAAGTGAGGGAGGAATTGAATCCCCCTCCCTTAGAATTTGAATTTTTATTGGAATTAATTCAATAGGTGCAAGTGTAGGATGTGTAATAGATACACCTATCTCAACCTATCTACACTTTTCCAATAGAATAAAATATAAAACCCATCATTGGTTAAAGGTTTGGACCCTTAGGCAGGTAATATATGATAAAATGCCACCATGCAACAAGATCATACTAGAAGTAAATCTATTAATTACACTTCACGTAGTGCAAGATACATACTAAAATAGCAAAAAATCTAAGGGTCTTAGTAACTCCCAAATTAAAATTTGAAAAACAAGAAATTAGTTCAATACAAGAATAATCATAATATCCACTCTAAAATATCAAAAAAAAATCATTAATTAAGGATAATGTAAGGCTTTCTTTAATATACAATGATAAGGATAATTCCTAACATAATTAAGTTAAAAAACCATCTCCTTTTATAATAAATTTGATGCACTAGAATAGAACCCATTATTATCAACAAACCTTCTAATTAACACTTTTATCACTTTAAGGTTTCAACTTTAACAATTTTCTAAAAAATAGTCAAATATAGATAATAGGCGATATTTTCATATAATTTTTCTTTGTAATAATAATTCAAAAAAAATTATAATAATAAGAATATGAAAATTTATGTTTAATTTAACCATGATTATCGTAGACAATCAAACTAGGCTAAGTCCCTTTCTCTCTATTATATCCTCATCACAATACAAGCACCACACAATGATTACACATGGTGAGATCCCAATTTCATATTTTTGATATCTAATGGAATCCCAAATATAAATAATCTATGAGTTGTAGGGCTAAATTAACCCACATAAACCCTAATATGGTTTCCTTTATCTCCCAAAGATATGTAGGGTTCAAAAATTTCCTCGTGTTTTCCAAAGATTATGTGGGTTGTAGAACTATCCCCAGGGTTCCCCACCCCACGGGTTGTATAAATCTCCCTTGAGTTCTCCCAAAACCCTATGGTTATAGCTCTAAAACTCTCCAACATCCTACAAGAAGTTTGTAGAACTATACTAAATTTCCCTAAAACTCACTATCACCCATCTTCTAGTGCACAATCTTAGAAAATCATTTAACAATAATTTCCATAATGATTTTAAAAGAAATCAAGAAACTAAATATCAAAATCCAACAATTTAAACAATGTAAAAACTAAAAATAATTAAATTCAAGTAGTCAACATGGCTAATTAGCCTAACCAATACATAGTAATAAAAATTCAATCAATGTGAAATTCTATCAAACATTCCAAACTCAAGATCTAAATAAGTTATGGCTAAGTAGTTGCAACTGATCCATAAAAGAATCAACTAATAGAGTAATAGTTTTTAATGAAAAAAGAGAAATATTAAAGAAATAAATGGATAGATATCCATAAATATTTAATACTAAATTATGTTTTCTTATTTATCAACAAAGTTACAAGTCTATTGCCAAACTCATGAATGATGTAGCATATGAAAGACACCTAAGGGGGGAGGGGATGAAAGAATCACCATGCATGCTTTAATAATTTATCGCTAAATAAAAAGATACCAAAATATCTCCAATCCTTTCAACACTAATCTCCCCTCACCTCTCCAAGGTTAAGTATTTCATAACATCTACATGTCATCAATATTTGTTACCTCTCCAACGGTAAGGATAACACAACACCTCCACTCTTATCATTCTCCATTACCCCCTCAAGGTAAGAATGACACAAATCCCAAATTAGCCACCATAATCTAATCCAAAAATATCACTCAACCATGACTCAAATAACCACCTCAAAAAAATATTGAAACCATCTTGCAATTATAACATCATTGTCTACTCACACTAAAAAAAAATAAACTAAAGAAAGTAATAAAGGACACAATCTAAAATAAGGATGCATACTCACTAATAATGACCATAAGGATATTAAGCTTAAATTTCCCTATA